>JACEVL010000675.1:62500-340000 GCA_020284085.1 Aporrectodea caliginosa
TTACATAGGCACGTGTGTCTCATAATTGAGACTGTACATGTTGCTGGAATATAGGACGAGAGATTACAAGAACGCGGTGACGCCGATCCAAACCACACTGTGTGTGACTCATTGTGGAATTGCTTGAAAATATACGTCGGTTAAATTTACAGTTGATGGCTTAGGCAGGAATTCGAACAGTTACAACTACGTAATGTGTTGCGTAAGTAGTGAAGACGAAAGCTGTGGAAACAGTTTTACGATTGATAGGCGCTCTTACACATAGTTCACAGTGCATCAATTTTGTTAGACATAATTATCGCGAAAAACTATGCGTTCATGCAGGAAACATTCAGCCCTGATCTGATTTAGATTATTGAAGTGCTCCTCGCTTGAATGCTTTTGCCAGACCCGGTAGTTTGTAAGATTGTAGGTAGCCTATCCCCCATCGAAGTTAATATCTTCTTACAGCAGTTTTTGTGAAAAAGTGCTATAGAACACTTGACCTATGTTTTTACTCTCATGAATGCACTTGCAGATTGAATACTATGCCTTATTCTTTTCCTATACTCTACTTGATTGTTGCTGTGTATCTTTAACGGTCTTTAAGAGGCAGCTTTTTTTTATTCACAAGTTTACCGTCATCATAATTATCAAAGGCCGTTGACGACAATTCAAAATTATGTACAATACAATTTTAAAAAAACCCAAAGAATTAATAGAGTTCAAATGACACCATTTAAAGTCTAAACAGTATTTTACAATGTCACTGATATTGTTGTTTGACATCATAATACAACTCAGCTATTAATATCTATGATACTTGCAGGCAAGCTAGGCCTACAATGCTTTGCAGAAATATCATAAACAATTTATTTCTATTCTACTTTGAATTTTCAAACATTGCAATCAAATATTATTAAAGAAATACATGCATAGTCACAGATTAAAAATCACAGTTCTTTATCATATGTTATATGTTATATTCATTGTTTGACATCATAATATAACTCAGCTTATTAATATCTATGATACTTGCAGGTAAGTTATACAATGCTTTGCAGAAAATATCATAAACAATTTATTTCTATTCTACTTTGAATTTTCAAGCATTGCAATCAAATATTACTAAAGAAATACATGTATAGTCACAGATTTAAAATCACAGTTCTTTATCATAATTATGCTATAGACATGAATATAAAAGAGTAATTTCACCAGATTTTCTTAATTTCTTACTTTTAATTGTTAATAAAGCTTAATGGTTATTTATTATACACCATGTAATGTTGACATGAGATTCTTACTTTAATTACCAATGTTTACATAAGGAATCAATCAATACAAAAAACAAACCATATTAACATAATAATATAACATAATAATTAATTAATTAATTAACATAATAATATAGGCTCATTTGGATATTTTACGCGCTAACTTAGGAAAGCAGAACTTCTCACACACTCTCTCCATTTCGCTCCTGTTCTTGTACTGTGGCTTGTAGTCATCAATCTATTGATTCAAACCATGTTGATTTCTAGCATCTCGAGGTCAAACTACTTTTGTAACCTTGTGCTCGTAATTTTTTTAAACTATATTGCCATGCAACGGTAATAGCGTTACGGAATTTTTAACACATTCTCCATTTCGCAGTCATTAATCTATTGAATCAAGCCATAAAGATCTATGTCTTACAGTAGGCCACACTAAAGACGCACACAGCTAGCTGGTGTGAGCAGAGATTACTCTTCGGAGAATAGGAAGAGCGGCGGAAGAAACCAGTTGCGTGAATAATGACAGGCGGAGGCAGTGGAGCAGTGATATTGGCTTCGTTAGGAAGCACAGGTAAGTCATGCATACATGATACACCTGGCCAGAGGAGGAAGGAAACGAAACGGAAGAAGAAGAGGAACTGCAGCACTCACGTACATGTAGTGGTGCAGGTATTCCTGTAAGTGTGCCACGGACAACAAACAGTCAGCAGAAAGGCAAATGAAACGTTATGGATTGACTCTTCAAACATATCAAGTTTGCAGATAGCTGGAGTGCATAACGTGCAGCACAGCTTCATCAAAAATTATTTATGTTGTAGTGATGATGGCGATGAAGATTATGATGGTGTTGATTGAATAACAGTAATAATAATAATAACAACAACAATAGTAATAATAACAATAACAGCAATAACAATAACAACATCAACAACAACAACAGCAACAACAACCAACAACAACAACAATAATAATCTAAACACTCTCTAGATATTGGTTTTGATAAATTCGAGGGATTAGTATACTATATTAATATGTTGTGGTGTCAACTTCCGAGACCTCTGTTTCTGATAATACAGATATTGCTATAATAGACATGATTCTTAGATATTTTAATTGCCTTTATAAAATATATCAATATTGTCAGAGCTTGTGGCATATTATCTACTATATAAACCATTTCTTAGTTGAATGTATCAGTGACTGTTCACTCTAACTAGGCACTATATGACTATTGGCGCATTACTGACAACAGGGCAATGAGAATGAACCATTGATAATGTTCCTTTCTACCCTTGAGATTTTCTTCCCTATCTTTCTTTCCGTGCTTTCTTCTCTTCGGCTTTCCCTGCCTGAATCTCTTTTCTTCCCGACCCTGTCTGTCCATCTTTTCCACCTTTCTTCCATTGCCTCTCTCTTCCACATATCCCTCTTCGCTGCTTAACCCTCGGGCTACCAAGGGTTAAGCACGTTTTTATGCATAAAAAATTTTTTCATATGGAATATAATTTTTACATTTTAAGTAGCTGTAGCAGATTCATTGGCGCACATTTTGTAAACATCATGGTGGTAGCCCACACCATTCAAAAGTTATACCCGATATACCCGAGGCACCGGGAGGGGGGGGTGGATACCACCACTTAGTTTCTCGACTATAGCTTATTGACTATTCTTCCTAGAAGAGAAACAAATATACCTTTCTTTAGAGGGAATGCAGGGCTTCATTTGCATACTTATATGTTTGTCTTTTGAAAACCGGAAGTGATCAAACTAAATAATAATACGCGTAATATGCGTAAAAATGGCTGAATGCAAGCACTCCCCCTTAGTTTTTGTCTGTAGCGTATTCATTTATCTTTCTGGAAGAGAAACAAATATAGTCTACCATTCTTTAGAGGGAATGTAGGGCTTCATTTGCATACTTAAATGTTTGTTTTTGAAAACCGAAAGTTATCAAAATAAATAATAATACGCGTAATCTGTGTGAAAATGGCTGAATACAGCATTACAACGTAAACCGATATATATGTATGGATATATATGTATGGATGTACATTTATACTATATAAACATGTGTAGGGATGATTTTGTGTATCTTTTATACATAGATTAGTTTCAAAACACACATAATTTTATATTTGTTTATCCAAAAAGTACAAAATGTACGCAATAATATAAAATATTGCTAATTAATGGGTTCCTTTGTTAAAAGTAATGTAATTTCGAGGTGCATTCACATAATGTACAACTAAATATACCCTTCTGTGCAGAAATGAATGCTGAATCCAATGCTGTATTACAAGTTATGATATGTGAAACCAAACACGAAATCCAGGGGGTGGTAACCACCACCCTTTGGTAGCCAGTGTTACAAAAAAACCTCGGTAGCCTGAGGGTTAACCCTTGTCTTCGTTTTCGCCCGCATAAACCATCGTGTTCTCTGTAACTAGGCACTTTATGATTATTGGCGTTCTTGCTATATGAATATTCGCATTATTGACAACAGGGCGAGGAGAATGATCCATTGGCAATGTTTCCGAAAATACGCTTTCCTTCTATCCTTCAAATTTCCTTCCCTCTCTTTCTTTCCCTACTTCCTCCCCTTCCGCTCTCCCTGCCTGGATCCATTTCCTTCCTTACCCTTACCTTTCTTCCATTGCCTCTCTCTAAGCCACGGATCCCTCTTCGCCGCTTAACCCTTGTCTTCATTTTCGCTGCATAAACCATCGTGTTCTCTGTAACTAGGCACTTTATGACTATTGGCGTTCTTGCTATATTAATATTCGCATTATTGACAAGCGTTCCTTTCTATCCTTCAGATTTCCTTCCCTCTCTTTCGTTCCCTACTTCCTCCCCTTCCGCTCTCCCTGCAGGCTGCCTGGATCCATTTCCTTCCTTACCCTTACCTTTCTTCCATTGCCTCTCTCTCTTCCAGGGATCCCTCTTCGCCGCTTAACCCTTGTCTTCGTTTTCGCTGCATAAACCATCGCCGGGCGCGACGCTCACCCCTAGAATCCTCAACGACCTGGTTTCATTTCGCCTCCTCCGTCGCCCCCTTCATCTGTCGGCGACGCACAGATCAACGCCAGAGGGCGCCTCTTACACATTTCCGGGCATGACGCCGACAACCGGAAGTGGATTGGCCAATTTCGATGAGAAACGACGCCATAACTGCGTCACTAGGCGGCGCTATCCATTGGCATTAATCGCCCAGCACTAATAATTTCGGCTTTGCGACGACCACCGACTCCTCCGCTTCTCCCACAATGCCAACGATGGCCCTCTGTCGGTCGGAGGATAACAACGTTGTCGTTAAGCAGCTTCCGGTGAAGCGCATTTATTCCTGCGCATGCGCTCTCCCCCTGCTGACCGAACATCTGGACGCCCTCTGCCGAAGAGCGACCTCTATTCTCAACGGTGATTTCAGGCGTCGTTGGTTGAAGGTTGTCGTGCTGGATAATGATATGGCTCTATAGAAGTTATTAGAAATTTTGCATTAGACAAAATTTAAATCTACTTAGATTTGTTGGCGGCATATATAGCCACTGCATAGGCTACTGGTTAGGGCCTAAAGAAAAAGCATTATGGACCTATATAATATTATGTTGAAGGAAGTTTGCAATTGAATAGTCTATTTTAAAATTTCTAGCCACATTGCAGTTCATTGTAAAACTTCCAAGTGATTAATTGAATTATTTGTAAATGATGATATTGATGATAATGATAAATATGATGATGATGATGATGATGATGATGATGATGATGATGATGATGATGATGATGATGATGATGATGATGATGATGATGATGATGATAATAATATAATAATAATAATAATAATAATAATAATAATAATAATAATAATAATAATAATAATAATAATAATAATAATAATAATAATAATAGTAGTAGTAGTTGTAGTAGTAATAATAATCGTAATTGTAATCTCCAAATTTGTAAAGCGTCAGTTATCCACGAGCACTGATAATAATGATGATGACGATTATGATGATTACAATAATGATGACGGAATATCTTGTATCTCTCAAAGACTTCTGATACACAGCAAGCGTGGTTAAGCAACATACTGGCTTTTCCCCTGCACTTCATCATATTATGTTAATCTAAACCTTTCTTCCTGCTGAGCATATGCATCGGCAGCCTTCCTATCGTACGTTTTTATGTCATATGCTGCTCAAGTGTTATACTGCTCAATAAAAATGGACAGCAATGGTTTTGCGTAATAATTTCTGACCGATAATCCGACAATTTCCATCATTTTCCAGCGATAATCTTTATTTCCAGTGTAATCATATCGTGCAATGCGCGGTCGCCGCCCCTCCAGGCAACCCGCCCATCCACCCATCCGCCCAGCCCCATATTCGTCGTCGGCATGGTCGGCATCGTCCGCCAGCCGTCATAAATCCTCGGCGGTGCATTCAATTATTTCCGACGTCTTCCGCCAGAGTGCGCCTGTAAATAAACACTATAGGCGGCCATCTAGCGTCGAGAGGGAACAACTCTAACAGGAAGTCGCCTGACGTGTCTCGGCCAATACATCACGAATTAATTCGTCTCTTGTTGTGATCTGACGGACGCCACGTACGACGCCCTCTGCCGCCGGTTGGAGAGAGCGAGCGGCCTTTCTGTGGCAGAGGAGACTATGGCGAATCAAGCCACAGTAGTCTATGATGCGACGACGAAGGATGTTCCGCCAGTCGGCGTTATTCATCATTGTCCATGGTCCAGAATGCTTAGTATTCTATTAGGGCTAACTGAAGGTTTGGAACCACTCTGTATAATATAAGTCTCTGTGACTTTGCCCAGGACTTTGAGGCAACAGATAAGTCATTGCATTGGATGTGATGTCAGCTTCGATGGCAACTAATGAGGGATTGGTTACAGCGCTAACTTTGTAGGCCTAATGTTACGTATCGGTATCACCCAGTGGCTTATCGGCAGGCTGCAGAGCAATGATAATTAATTGGAGGTATCCCCAGGTTTGGCCATATAGCTTCCTATATATGCGGGACAGTCTGCGCTGGCTCCCCAGTGTCCCATCCATCAGCGAATTCATTTTAAGTTCCTGACCCTTATGAGCAATTGTCTTCTTTGCTCGGCTCCATCATACCTTAGGGACTTTTGCTTTACAGTCTCCTCGGTCCCGGGTCGTGTCACCCTTCGGTCGGCTGCCAATGGACCTCTGACTGTCCCTTGTATGCGGACTGCTACAGCTCAGTCCAGAAGCTTTGCTTATGTTGGGCCCATCAACTGGAATCGCCTTTCTAGAGAGCTGCGGCTCGAGCGCCTCAGTTTGTCCCTTCCACAGTTTCGAAAGCGCCTGACTGATTTGGGTTGGGAGCGCCCACTTATGAGTTTTTTCTTGAAGTGGTGTTTTATAAATGTCAGATTATAATTATTACAATTACAATGAATGTAGGTGTTATTTTTAGGCTTAAGTAAGTAAGTTGATGGATACGTTGAGTGATCAGATGAGCTCATAGAACATTTACTGAAAAATCAGTGAAAACGTAATGGCAAATTATGTCTTTGTGCGGTAGGCCTACTTAAGTGACATTTTCAGTGACAGAATGAAAGATTGCGCTTACAATCATGCATTTGCTGCAATATGCCTATAATATGGAGACCATTTGCTGCAGTAGGTCTATGGGAAACAGCGCAGTTGTATCTTCTTATAAAGCTAAAGCTCCCCTTTTTTGCTGTAGAAACAATGTCAATACAAGGAAAATTCGAGAGTAGGCTACCGGAACGGGTTCGAGCCTCGTCCAAGGCGGTTAACTGTGTAGGCATGGGCGCCCGCAGATATTTTGCAGGAGGGGCAAAATAAAATGGACACGGTAACAATTTTTAGCAAGAGCTTGAAAATGCAATACAGGAAATTAGGAGCATGGGTAATTTTCACAGAGATTTTTTAAATGAAAAAATTTGAAAATTTATTACAATATCCAAACAAACTAGATCAGTTATTTGCACGGCTCTTCGAGACAATTAGGTTTGACAATGTGGCCTTGGAAGGATATCGCAGACTGGCAATTGATGCATTAATTAGACAGCAATTAATTAGCAGCCCTCCACATGTTCACAAGCTCTTAATGTCATAGTAGCCATTAAGGAAATCACCGACTAACATCTGCTTAATGATTAATTAGGCATTTGTTATGAATAATATGCATCATAATTATTACGGATAAATGTTGTAGCATGATCATTAAGGAAATCGCCGACTGATATTATCTGATAAATACCTAATTAGACTTCCAGACAAGCAACTCATTCACGAATTGGGTCCGTAAGCGCATAGAGGAGCCCAGTTACCTACATTTGTAAGAGCGTACGATGGTATTCTGTTGTATAGGCCTAGACCGCTTGTTTCAGATATTTAAATCTCGGGCTAGCACGTACGGTCCTGACACGGGAACCTTAAATGGCGTCGACACCCATTCAAACGGGCAGCGGTGATGACTGATGAAGGATGACACCCGTTCAATTCATTGGCATGTTATGACTACATTGAGCAGGGTCGGACTCATAGGCCTACTGTCGCTATATAGGCCTATAAGAACGTGTATATTAATATTTAAAGGAGTTATCGCTATTATAAGAACGTGTAGCCTACATTTACAGGAGTTATAGCCTATAAACTTACGATTTGAATATAATTAATCAGATATTAGATTACGCTACGAGTTCTTAATAATTATACGTCGGAAGGGACGTACACTAACTTGTAGCACAAAACACCATGTGAATGCGCATTCTGAGTGTGTCAGCCAATTTGCATCAAGTCACAGAGAACTACTGGCACAGAAATAA
Source organism: Aporrectodea caliginosa (assembly GCA_020284085.1). Taxonomy (NCBI): domain Eukaryota; kingdom Metazoa; phylum Annelida; class Clitellata; order Crassiclitellata; family Lumbricidae; genus Aporrectodea; species Aporrectodea caliginosa. The sequence goes on from JACEVL010000675.1 coordinate 70,588, forward strand.
GACGATCAAGATTATACTTCCTTGCAAGTCGAAGCTGTTATAGTGCCATAAACTTGGCTTTATCTTTAGAATCCCCAGGACGGCATAATTATGGTCTGAACGTTCTCCGCATTGAACTGGTTTACACAATACACACCAGACTAACTGTGACTCTACAGCCTTGCTGATGATCGATTGCATAATGACGACGGCGCTATTATAGAAGTCATTAGAGTAGGCTACATCAAGGCACGATTGCACCACTGCCAATCGACGAAAAGCATAGGCGTACTGTTTCCTTGGATTATTGCCACTCTTTTAAAAGACGGCAGGCTTCTCGTGTTTGAACTGGAAATCATTGTAAAATGTCTAATTTAAGATCTTTCCGTCATCGGCAGATTAACAATAGCTGTGATCTAATCTTACATATTTCTGAAGACTCATTTTCAGGATTTTATTAGGCTAACTTTTAGACCCTAGTAACGTTGATAAGCAACACTATAGAGTTTCATACTTTTCGTGATCTTCGCAAATTACAGATCATTCTGCAGGCAACCATGCAGATCGTTCTAACCAAAGCAACCTCCTATCGGTTACTTCAGTGTGACGAATTGATCATCTATCTGGCGGTTAATTTATCACTTAAGAATAAATTTTGTCAGGGCCGGTCCTATCCCAAAGGGCGCCCAGGCAAAGCATAGCCTACATTTCGTATCGTATCGTATCTAAACATTTGTAGAGCGCCTCTCGCATCATAGACTATTCAGAGGCGCTTTCAGCGCGGAAGCCGCGGGGGAAAAGAAGCGCCTCAAGAGAGCGAGAGGATGCGGGAGAAATCTCAGACATGAGCTTAACTCGTAGAAGATGGCAGAGCCCGATCCAAGTGGAGGGACCTGTCACAGCAAATGCCCGGCATTGAGCCAAGGCAGACCTAACACGAAGGACAAAGAGGTCCAGACGGGGGTCGGTAGAGCGCAAAGAGCGAGCAGATGTTGCAGAGGGGATATTTGGGTGCAAGGCCAAATTGAGATTTGAAGACCAGGAGGAGGAGGATCTAATATTGGCTACGTGAGGTGATTGGGATCCAGTGTAACATTTCAGCCATATAAGTGGAAATGGGGTAAACCGAGGAAGGCGTGCTATGAGCCTAGCAGCGGCGTTTAAAACTGCGTGGAGGTGGGAGAGTCGCAACTTGGGGACCCATGAGGAGCGATCGAGTTGCATTAATCTACACGAGAGCAGATTTTGGCGCTCCAGGCAGCTGCCTGCTTTGCCGGTGCCTAAGGTCGGAACTGCATTTTGTAACACCGGTAAATCTAGCTGCAATGAAAACACACAAGAAAACCCAGAGCAACGTGTATTGGCATTCACCTGCTAATAATCAATAGACCTAAAACAATCTATGAAAATGAAGAGTTGGAAAGACTACAGTCTAATTAAGTTAACGAATGGAGATGATGCTAGATCCAGTGTTTAGCGACATCCTATAGCAACAAAAGCGGGGAAAATTGTTTTTGCATAGGCCTAATAGGCCTATTAGGCCTACAACTATTTCTGTCACCATTCACAGCTGCTTAATCTGATAGCCTATTTTTCTGTGTTTACATGTCGATGTTATATGGTGCTGCAGTATTTTTACACATTTTTCGAATTTTTTTCAAGTGTTAGGGTTGTGTGTAATCATTAAAAAACCAAAACAACGGAAAAATAAATATTATTCTACGTTAAATACATAGGTTCGAGCACAGAATGGTTCGAGCAACAACCCAGCATAGACTACTAAATGAATGCACGCACTCAAATAATCGCCAGATGGCAGTAGACACGTTTCTTTTACATGTACCGCCATCTGGCGAATACCTACAAAGTTAGTGAGTCTAATGACCAAACAAACCGGAATAAGCAATAGGATGTAGCGATGTTGACTGCGAAATATTTCTTTTAAAGTCGCTTTTCGAAGCTAACAGTTTGAATTATTCGTAGTTATATTAACGTCTATGTATTTAATTAATAGAAATGTCGTTTCAGGAGAAGTTTAAGAGCGAGTGGTTGTTAAAATTCCCGTCAGAGACCCCTCCCGACCTTAGCAGCTTTTACGAGGACCAAGAACGGGTAGACGTAGCAGCCCTCGAGAAGGGCCTACACAGATCGAACGAGTTAATAGCCGACCTTAATCTGAAGCTCCGTCGACAAGAGTTCATTTCCGAATTTCTCTGGGAAACTATTCATAATTACAAGAAGGGCCAACCGGAACCAGTTTTTGCAGTAAGAACTCCGAGACTTTTTCCGTCGTGTTCAAGTATTGTTGACGAATCAAGTTCCCTCGATGAACCTATCCCACTCCAGGATGTGTCAACAGTCAGCTTCTCGCCCATGATAGTAGACGAAGGCTATCCCTCGGGACAGAATTCACCGTATTCAGCGGGAAGTCTGGATACATCTTTGGACAACGCACGAAGTAGCCTTCTTGTTAAGCAACATTCCGCGGACTGTATTCTGTCGGCAAGCGATTCAAGGCTGTCGTATTCACAGGGTGGAAAACGCAAGAAATCGGTTCCGCTTCTTGATTGGAACGAGGAGAGGAGACTAGCGGTTTCAACTATGCAAGACGAAAATCGAACCCGTAGCCTTGACTCTGGAAGGGTTCTTTTAACCGACATGTTAGCAGGAGATAAGTCTACCGCTGCTCCTCTGTCAACGTTTCGGCCAAGCAATCGACCAGAATTGCCTCTTCCGACCCAAACACCTGCACAGGTCGGACTTTTAGAGGCTGTGCTGAGAGGAAGGAAACCGAAGCCGGTTCCAGCTCCTCGAACAAGCATCATGAAACCTGTGACCAAGGTTGAGCTGAGTCTGGTGGGAGGTGACAGCCCCATCGGGGAGATTGACAGCAGCCCGAGCCCAAGTCCCACGGCCGATGCTGCCTTGGGCATTGCGAAAGATGGGACTGCTGGTCTGAAGAAGATAATGCGGTCATTTCAGAATGACCGAAGCGTAGCTATTACCAGCCGAAGAGGTCACAGTAGCATGAAGAACCTCCAGGTGCCTCCTATGCCTGCAGTTAAGCCTGTAGTAGACGGTTCTATGGGGATCACAGACCCACCAAGAAAGAGAGTAAACACCCTGGACAGTCCTGTGTTAAGACCGCAGTCGACCGAGAGCATTTCTAGCCCCGTCCTAACGGTGGTCCGTTCCCCCAAAATGTCGTCGACCTACAACCCAGGAGATTATGAGGAAGCCATGCCCGTCCAGAGGGATTTCGTAGAATCGACCGAGGCATCTTCGGATGAGGATGAACCTCTTTACTACAATCTGATGCTGCTCAAGGAGCAGACATTGAGTCGTGTAGCAACCCTCTATTCAAAGATTGACTCACGAGCAAAGCTCGGGAACCACGGAGCAAAGATCCAGGCAGGAGCGTACCAGAAACTGGGTTACATTAAAGAGACCGACGCTAATTCTGCACTTTCCAGTGACTCCGGTGAGTTATATATTATCTACTCGTATCCAAAGAGGAAGCCAGTGTTCGAGGAATTGAATGCTGTAGGGCTCTTTGTTGCATTACAATCAAAATTCAAAACTGAATACTTCAAAGCATTTCAGACCCTTTCTCTTACTTGCTTGCTTGCTTACTTTTGCTTACTTACTTACTTAATTGCATACTTACTTTGCTTACTTACTTACAATACCCATAGTTATCCAAAAATCTGGTAGATTTGTGCTTGGTTAGGCACCCATTAATAAGATGGTCCACAATTTACATTGCGTTACAAGGATGTGAATTGGTGTATTTGCAGGATATAAGGATTCTGCTTGTAGTAGAAATTTATTTATTAATTTGTTTTATAATCTTAGAACTTCCATTGCACCAGTTAAATACAGCATAATATAATAATAATGATCTCAGAGATCCTGAGTGGCCGAGTGGGTTGGTAGCCCGCTCGTCACGCCGGCGCCCCGGGTTCGATTCCGGGTCGGTCGGTTTATCAGAGATTAATTTTCGGATCTTTACTGCGGGTGGCTCGGTTTTAATATAAACGTGGAGTACGAGGTTGCTTTCTGCCTCCGACACTAATCATCTTCGATATGAAAAAGTGTCGTTAAGCCGAAATACAACATAATAATGATCTAGGTATCAATCAAACTGTCCTGTGCTTAATCCCATTTTATTTTTCTATTGTTGAATCCATAACTTGTATTTGTGGCTTGTGGTGAAATAGCTCATTCACTGACCAATTTTATAGTGTGGTTTCCTTGTTATTTACTTATCCAGTGAAGTGTTTGGATGTTGTTTGTAGTAGGATGTGGTTTACAGTGGAATATGGTTTATTGTGGGGTGCCTTCTGTAACAAAATCCTGCCATTTTTGGCTTGTCTGTAGTTAAGCCTTGACCTCTTCAGCTGTTGAAACAATTTTGTTTAATTAGTTTGCAAACATGGGGGCATTGTTTATTTTTGTTTTTATAATTGTTGCAATGTTTACATTAACAATTAACATTGAAGCCAATGCCGTGATTTGCAGAATTTAATGGCGTCTGGTCTGCAGTTCGACCTCAAAAACGTTTTTGTTGATACTTTTTTCAAAAAATATTGTGGCACCTATGATTAACTGCTTTTAAAACCGATAAAGGCGGCAGTGGCGTAACAAAGGGGGTCAGAGGGGGCAACCCCCAGGCGCAGCTCAAGGGGCCCAAAATTAACTTTCAATAGTAGGCCTACACAGTACTATGACAAGAATGATTAAAAGTCAACAAGAAAATTAAAAAGGGCGCAGTCATCAAATCTTGCCCAGGGCTGGACGCTGAAACCCTCCGTTACACCTCTAAAAGGCGGTGCTACACAAAACAGGTCATATTGATCTAGTCAGACCAGAAAATTCCTAACATGTTCAGATTGATACTAGTTATTGATTAATGTTCAGATTCATATGAATGATTGATGTTCAGATTGATACCTGTTGGCTGATCAGGTATGTACCACTGATCTAGTGTACTAGATCTGTACTAGTTCGCTGGGGCACAGTAGCAACAGAAATCCCAAAATTCTGCCCTTGTCAGGATTTGAACTCTCAACCTCTGGCTTGACAGTCCAGCATGCTAACCTCTAGGCTGCAGATAGTTGATTGTTGTTATGGGTGTAAAAACTGTAGTAAATCCCGGCCCAAATAACGAAGTCCATTCTGAACTGGTATCTAAGTGCCTATCACCATATAAATACTTTAATGAAAACACTAAAATAGTTGCATTTTTATGCACTATAGTCATCTGGTTACTCGATATATTTGTGAATTGGTGAAATTCACTAGAGTAATGCAACCGTTTAATTAGTAATTAATGTTGATGCATATATTATTGTTCAAAAAGTTACCTGGACGGATGTGATTAAACAGTGACCTTTTGAACAGGTACCTGGGCCTTTGTAATGTAATGTAATGTAATGTAACAAAACATTTATAAAGCACCACTTAAAGAGTCTCTCAGAAGCGCTTTGGGTGGGAAGGAGCTCTTGACAACCCTGTTTGTTAGCTTTACAGACCTTTGGCCTTTAGGAAGTCTATTAAAGGATTTTGGACCAAAGACTCCTAATGCTTAATCAGCAACTTCTTCCACTTTGTCAGTCCTTTGTTTAGCACTTTTGTTAGAAAATGATGGAGAGCTATGGACAATGTACACGTGTATCTTTTGGCTCATTATGATGTGGACAGGTTTATGATATTTGCATGTGTACTATCATTAAATATGCTATTGGATCATGCTATATCGGGCATATGTAATTAAAAATAGTTTATTATACTGCATGGTTATCTGGGCTTAATAATCTAGAGATAATAATTTTAATTTATAATGCTTAATAACAGTTATACAATTTAATTACCAATCAATGACTGGACACCATAACTACTATGTCTATAGCATTTTACTACTTTTTGACTAGTTGACTAAAATTACTAAGAATAATAGTGAAGTAATAATATTATGTACTGTATTCATGAATAGAAAAAATTACTAACTATGGATGCAACATTAGTCCAGATACTCTGAGCATTATGCTATAATATATTAACTATGAATGGCAATGTGCTCGTTCGGCTCCATGTGCATGCATGGGCTCACCATTGGTGGCTCATCTAGTTCTCTGTGCAGTAAATGATAATAGTTCAGTAAATGATAATAGTCCAATAAATGATAATAGTCCAGTAAATGATAATAGTTCAGTAAATGATAATAGTCCAGTAAATGATAATAGTTCAATAAATGATAATTAGTCCAGTAAATGATAATAGTTCAGTAAATGATAATAGTTCAGTAAATGATAATAGTTCAGTAAATGATAATAGTTCAGTAAATGATAATAGTTCAGTAAATGATAATAGTTCAGTAAATGATAATAGTTCAGTAAATGATAATAGTCCAGTAAATGATAATAGTCCAGTAAATGATAATACAGTAAATGATAATAGTCCAGTAAATGATTTTGTCCAGTAAACGATAATACAGTAAATGATAATAGTTCAGTAAATGATAATTAGTCCAGTCCCTAATGACATTTTACATCATATAGGGTAGTGCAGTGTAGTTTGATTAGTTTTCTCTTGAAGCGGTGCTATATAAATGTTCGGTTACAAATTACAATTACAAATTATGACCAGTTGATGTTCACTCGGTGAGAATGAGAGGAAGAATGATGCTACTGTATAAACATGTAGGAGGCTCTGATGATGATATTTTTTTAACCAATGACTCAGAGAGAGGCATGGATGCTCACACAATTTCTCTTATCTACAAGAAACGCCTCAAAACTCTATTTCTCTTTGGCCTCCAAACATCTGGATGTCTGACTGCTCTTCACCTGGCAACTGACTAACCACACACCTCAGATTTGCATTTCTGTTTAACCTAATGCAAATTGTTGTAATAATAATAATAATAATAATAATGATGATGATGATGATGATGATGATGATGATGATGATGATGACGACGACGACGACGACGACGACGACGACGATGATGATTAATAGTAAAATAATTATGATTAGTTCATATCAGCGTTGGGAAGCCAGATAAAGGACTCCACTCATGATACACTGAACTAGAAGGCATCATACCTATTCCAGCAGATCTTGGCAGCTCTTCAACAGGGGAACAGCGTCTGCCTCTCTGGAACATTGCCACCACTCTTTGAGCTCTGCTGAGATAACACTTCACTTCAGACAATAATAACGATAATAATATTAATTATAATAATATTGAGTAATGTTGAGGTTTGGGATGGGTTTGGGATGCGGCAAATGATCTAACTGAAGTCCGTGTTTGTAAACTCAAGAGTAGGAAGTGGCATCATTGAAACATGAAACTTGGAAGCTTGTTCAGCTTGGTTTCTCAGAAAGAGTCTTGTGGTCATTCATAGTCCTTGTGGGTCTCCATAGTCTTAAATCCTCTATATATGTGTAGGTGTCACTCGTCAGTGTGTGTCTTTGTGAGCATGTGTGTTTGCATGTCCCTGTGGATTTGGTGTTTTATTTGTTTGTTTGCATTTGGTCTGTCTGTGTGTCTGTCTGTCTGTGTGTCCAAGGGTTTATTGCATCTGTCTCTTTGTACTTGGAACACTTGCTTTATTGCATGGGATTATCGACCTTATCAAGTACAAGGTTATGACGAGGGTCGCTTTACTCTTAAATGGTAATTTATGGTTATGTACACATCTGTGTAGCCGTGTATTTGCAGGGTGTAGTGGGTTAATTAAAGCATTAGGATTTGGTGTGGTCATTAAAAACGAGTCTACAAAACCGAGTCAAGGGCATCATAGGGGTTATAAAGGGTAACCTCACTTCAGATTTGCATTTTAGAATGGAAGCAATTTTTAAATAAATTTGGTTGAGTGCTTTGTATTCCTTGTTTTGATTTTCTGTTTTTATGGTGCCATGAACTTTATTCAACTGTGAATTATAATATGGGATGCTGTACCTAATTTGTCTGGCCCTAATTCGTTTGGATCAATGAGATACATATAAAACACTTTAAAAACAGCTTGTATTTGAAAGGAACACTACACAGTAAAGAAATAAAGGGAGTAAGTAAACTTGTTTTATTGGGCTACTTAATTACAGTAGAGAAACTGGTCTAGTTGAGGTTTTCTGAAAAAGTTGGTGAATTGCATTTGGTTGTTGCGGGTGGGTGGGCTTTCACTTAGCAAATGTAACAGATTGCATCTATGGCTGTTTGATTTTTACAGTAACATCTTGCATCTTGAACCATCTCACAGCCAGCTGCAGCTAGAGTTGGTGACATCATCTGCTTAGCCTTCTGCCTTCTCTTACATTACAGTATATTACAATACATCCATAGAGCCAAGTGTCTCTAAATAATTGTTGCCATACAACTATGTAAATGGCAACACTAGTAAAATAACAATCTCATACATAGGTTGGGAGATCTGTACAAGCGAAAATCTTATGGAAATACAACATTGATGCTTACTTGTCATGGTGGACAACATTTGACTAATTGCCAGGTCAGTGAAGAGAAGAAGAGCAGCCCCTTAAGCTAACCCTGAGGCAGCCATGGGTATGACATGTTAGCGACTTCATTTTCTTAGCCTCGGCAGTCGAGGGCGAATGGCCAGTCCTCTCCCTTGCCGTCTCATCTTCCCACAGACAGTTTATAGTCAGTGTACTCATTATAGCTGAGTTTGCTAGGGGCACAGGCACAGCCAAAATCTGAAACCAATTTTCTGCCCTGGAGGGGATTTGAACCCCGACCTCTTGATTGACAGTCCAGCTCTACACTATCGTGCACAGTGAACTATGAGAATGTCTGTGTGTCTGTCTTGCACTAGTTCTGTGTGTCTTTGCTGTTCTTCTGTGTCAGCCTACCTGTATCTCTTTGTCAGCCTCAGTGTCTGTGTTTTCGGTATCTATAATATTCATTTGCTTTATCATATCCATGCTAAATCCGGCATTCTCCCCTCTTGTCTCATGTCACCTCCTCTGGTCTGGTCTCCTGTCTCTCTTGGCTCCTACTTGTCTCAGCTTATCTGGCCTTTCCTCTCCTGTTATATATCTCCTCCTCTGTCTACATGTTGTCTCCCCTTGCTCACTATGACCTATATGGCGTGTTGCTGGTGACTCATTCATTTGGCGCACATCCCCTTTTGACCACAGCTACTAGTTAAGTTGCTTAATTATGATGTGTGTATCATTAGACCAGCAGACCACCACGTGCATAATTACCACCCATGTTTGTGCTGGTTTGTATTCAGGCAGAGGGAGTATTTCATAAAAACCATGTGACTGTGTGTATGGGCCTTTTGAGTGTTAGTTTAGTGATAAGCGCGCTGGACTGTCGACCGAGAGGTTGGGGTTAAAATCCCTGCTGAAATTTGTTTTGAGGTTTCTGCTTCACCTGCGCCTCCAGCCAAACCGGGTATAATGATTCGTGTGAACTGTCTGTGGGAAGATCAGACAGCGAAGGAGAGGACTGGCCACTTTCGTAAGCTGAGACAAAGAAAATGAAATTGCTAACACTTCATAATCATGACTGCCTTTTGGAGTTTGCTTATGGGACTGCTCTTCTTCTTCTATTAGTAGAAGAGGGCCGTCCCGTGAGCTAACTCTCACAGACAGCCACGGGATTTGTCTGACCCCTACATAAGGACTGGTGGCCAGTCCACTCTGTCTTCCATGTGCCCTGATTTTCCAATCCACAGTCTAGGTCAGTGTACTGTTATTTCAATTGAATCCAGAAGTGGGAGCAAATAGAGCTGAAACAGCTTTCTGCCCCATGGGCACTCGAACCCTTCCCCACTTTGGTGTTGACAGGCCAGCATGCTGACTTGACTGGGGTGCACCAATAAACTTATTATCTTAAGCACTTGATAAATTTACCCACATAGTCATTGAGTCTTATCTGAGGCAGTATTATATCTGTAATTTATATAGCACCTCTACAAGAAAACTCTTCAGGATCATATCAAATAGAATGGTCTTCAATCAAATAGAGTGGACTGATGTCCAATAAAATGATTTTAAATCAACCAGAATGGTCTTCACCCAAGTAGGATGGTCTTCAGTCAAATAGAATGGTATTCAATCAAGTAGGATGGTCTTCAATGAAATGGCTTGGTCTGAAATCAGTTAGAATGATCATCAATTAAATTTAATGGTTTTCAGCTGCTTCAGTATAATTATTAATTACGTATATGTTTAAAACTCAGAAGAACATTCACTGAAATTTTAGTTGGCACTGCAGGATGTTCTGCTTTTGGTTTTTTGTAATTATTAGTGCAAATATTTTTAACGTGCGCAAAGTCACACAGAAATGCGTGCAGTTATGGCAGCTGGACTATTTGTTTATGATTCGTTCGGGAGTTTAACTTGCTTAATTACTTAAAACATGTATAATAAATGCACTTGATACTTTTGTGTATAGTATATTGAGCAGACTGAATCCAAACTCTGAACCCATATTTACAAACAGATGGGTGTGCTGCAAGTGAGTGAAAGTTATCCAACCGTTTTTGGGTTAATTAACTTTGAACCTAATAAAAATCTGAGCAAAATGACTTCCTGCTTGATCAAATTACGTCAGTTTGTTTCAAAACTCAGTTGGAAGTCTGTTTGGTTTTCCATTATGGAAGAAATTCCCAAACTCTAACTACCATGATTTACTCCTTTCCCATATGTGAACTTTTAATTTGCAACAAACTCATCAGATTTCTAAACAGTTGTATTACAGTTGTTATGTTATGTACATGGACTTTGTATAGCACTATTGAAACTCGTCAAAATCACTCATGACCCAACACCACCAAACGTTCATCAGAGATATTGGTTTACAGCATTCCAGATGATGGAATGAAGCAAGAGGAATGCAGCTCAATAGTTCTTTTCTTAAGTTTGTATTTGTGTAATGTGATGTAACAGAATATTTGAATGTTGCTTCTGTGTACCTTGAGGATGCGTACTGGTAGCCTAGAATGTTACAGATGTTAGTCAGGAGATCCAAGCTGTCCAATGAGGAACCAACAGGTCTATCATCTATAGGTCAACTAATTCAAAATCGCAGTAGGTGTGTGTCACTGTCATCAAACCAATATTTACAGGTTAAAATATTACTGTAGGCTTATTACAGGTCAAGCAGATCAAGTAACAGTTGAGTTTGGTGCCAGAAAATTACTCTTATCCAAAGCAGAAGCTTTTTGGTAGACTTATGACAGTTCAACCACAGCAAAGCTGTCATTTAGCATAACAGTTGTTCTAAATAGAGAACAAAGCAAATGACTGTCTGGCAGACCACAGGGGTATGCAACCTGGACATTTAAGCTTCACCATTCATTCTCTATAAGTATGAGACAGTCTATACGGTCTAATTGAAAGCCACAAATATGGGTACCAGACATTTTAGGGTCATGTAGGGCAGTGCTTCTCAAACTTTCTGATGGTGAGAACCAGTAATAATTTTGCCAGCCTTACCGTGGACTGGTGTTTTTCAACATCAGCTTACACATGAGACACATTATATTAAAATTTAGTTTTCATGATGTTGTCACTGTTTATTGCAACCATCCTTTTGTTTCTGTTGCATGCTAAACCTGTTTCTTATGTATGAACACTGCATTGAGTATTATTGAATAATATAAGTTAACATAAAAAATATAGTATATATGCAATTTAATATTTTTTTGAGCATGATCAAAATTGTGATAGCGGTTATCATCCCGCAGCCCAGTAATCAATCTCTTGCAGACCGGTTCCGGGCCCCGACTACTGTTTAAGTAGCACTTATGCGGGGCTTCCTGCATGCAGAATAGTTTCTCATTGTTCATTCATCATTTTTTAATTTGATTTTAATTAATTGACCTAATTAATAGTTTCACTTTTCGCTTTCTAAGTATAATTCGTATATTTTGACAGCTCTACTTTCTGCATTGCTCTTATGACATGCATCTACAGTAGGCTGACCAGACGTCCCGGTTTTCCCGGGACAGTCCCGATTTTCTGCTAGCTGTCCCGGCTGCCGGGAAAGGTAGGCCAAACTCTAAATATGTCCCGGTTTTTAAAAACTGACCTGATCTTATATAGGCCTATGATGTATTTCATTTGCGTTTGTCATGTGATCAAATAAAGGATATACTATTATACTTACTTACTTTATCAACGTATTCTTGATTTTACTACTGGCATCTGGCGAGTAAATTCATTTTTAATCTCACTTTTATTTATTACCATGCACAATACCTCTTCCGGTTCTAAACGCCATATTGTCGTAGTGATAATATTCTGATAAAACACATTTTCATAAATAATATTTTTAATTTGAAATCTAAATCCTAAAATTTGAAACTAAATTACTGAAATAAGATTATAAAATGTCAAAACGAAAATGTTCTTTTAACGACGATCTGAAGGCCGAGTTTTCATTCTTGTCCAGCAGTGCGACTGATGGTAGTAGGCCTACTGCATTCTGCAATATCTGTAAGCCAACTATTTCGGTTGCTCACGGCGGCAGATCAGACATCAATGACCACATTGCCACTAAGAAACACAAGGTCGCTCTGAGTGCAAGAGCAAGTTCTTCATCATTACCGAAATATTTTACAGCTAAACAACCAGGTAAAGAAGAGTATAATTTAGTTGTTGCAGAGGGTACGTATGCTTACCACAACGTATGCCACAATCAAAGCTTCAGATCAATGGATTGTACATCACAGCTGATCAGAAAAATGTTCGAGCCAAAATTTACTGGTGCCAAAACAAAAACTGAGGCTATTATTACAAATTTAAATTTAAAAGCAAGATTTGTTATGATAGAATGTTAGCAGACAAAAAACTTTTAAGAAGCATACATTCAGGTGCCAAATTTGAGTAACTGATGTGAGAAATTTAGAATTTAATTTTAAATTTAAAAGCATGATTTGAATAAAACTTTCACTTAGTCGACTTATACCAATATAATAAGCATAAAATAGATATTTGTGCAAGTTAGGCCTCTATTAGACCTATATTAATTATTGACAACATCACAAATTTATTTTGTGATTGAAGTGTCCCGGTTTTTAGTTTCCAATATCTGGTCAGCCTAATCTACAGTCTGTTATAAATGTGCTATGTAAAAGCCCAGATACATATATCTATTGCATGCTGCCATGAAAAGCTGGTTTATAATAGCAATAGTTAATTATGACATTTTTAAATAGGGGTGGGCAACGATTAAAAATTTTAATCAAAATTAATCGCACGATTAAAATTTTTAATAACGCGATTAATTTTTGACGCCTGTCACAATGGATAACAAATTACAACTACACTACCGACTCTGAGTAGTTACACATATTATATAGAGGCTTTAAGACTATGCGAGTCCCACAAGGACTATCAATGACCGCAAAACGCTTTCTCAGAAACGAAGCGTGTACAGAGGTGCTATATAAATTGTCTAGATATATGCATACTTAACATGCATTGTATTTGTTTGTGTTACTGCATATCCATTGTGTTTGGTAATGTTGTTTCTCATGTGATATGTGATCAGTTGTTGTCTATGATCAGTTGTTGAGTAAGGCTATCTCGATGCATACAGGGTGCTGGGGCTGACATTAAACCCGGGCGGTATCCTAGTTGTAATGTTGTGTATCAGGTCTCACCATTTTTCTGAATTAGTCATTTATGCATAAACATATAACTAGATGGTGAGTATAGCACTACAGAACAGTGGACTGCGATGCATAAAGTGATTTACAGACAAGAGAAATCCAGAATATCTTTTCAATTTAATTCTCACGATAACACACATTGAACAGGTTTATACCTGAATTGGTATTAAACAGATTTTCACTTCTGGCAGTTTATATTCCCACTTCATTTTGATTAAATTGAGACCTTTATAAAAAGCTCACAGGCTGTTACCATTGAATGAATATACGAGCTTAAAAGTAGAGGAAAACACAGGTACTAGTTTTCCCATAAAACGAAATATAAATTTGTCTTCCCTGTCTTAAGTGAAATATTTGTTCATGGTCAGTATGGGCTGGCTTTCTTTTCAAGGCACTGATTTGAATTTAAACACATTCCTGAAATGTTCATAATTTATGACAATAAGTGCACAACTGTGAACTGCCATCTTATCATAATCTCTGATTACGTCCTCTTTCTGTAATTGCTCAGCTGCTTAGTCTGAAATTAATTAGTTTGGCCCTCTGGGTTCCACCCTCTAAGGAAACATGCCCTAATCAGACCTCCTCTTGCAGGTTTTGCCCTTTCAGGAGCCCCATGCAGTAGTTGGCAGACCTGTGGTGTACAGGGGCACCTGCCGTGCAGTTGCTGTAGCCCAAGTGATGTGTCACTGGTTTGTGCATGACTTGAACTGGGTCAGATGAGACATAAGTGGGTCAGTGTATAACAGTGTTCATAAGTGGGTCAGATGCTGCTGCAGTTGAAATGCTGCAGCTTAGTATAGGAATGGCAGAGATGTCATCATATTTATGTATAATTGAACATCTATATAGCACCTTTTCTGCCTGTCTGAGGCATCAGGATCTGTGATCTGTATAGGAGCAGACTTATGGTGACTCATAATGACTGTATAAAATCTCCCACTGCTTCTACCTTCTCAAAGTTACCTATTTGGGACGATCTGTCGTTAAAGTAGCCTGTGGGGAAAAGCAGTCTTTTAAAATTGCAGTTTCTAGTGATGATCTAACAGCACAGACTGCACTTAGAACAAGGGAAATGAACTATATATATATATTCGTTTATTTGAAAAAGAGAAAAATCTGGGTGGCACACCGCACCACCCAGTTACATGTCGAAGCATAAACCAGACAAATAAAATAATAAATGAAAAGAGTTAACAGAACTCTGTCAGTGATTACGGGCAAAGAGGACTCTAGGGATAAAGTTTTTAACATCCTTTTCTGGTAGCACAAATGGATGCAGTAACTGCACCCAAAGAGTTCTTGTGCCTGGGCTATGTAGCGATATAGCCAGGCTGACTTGCCAAGTATTGCAAGTCAATCTTCCTTCACAATCTAAACGTACTAAATTCTCAGATACGATACTTAGTGTACTTCCCAACCTTTCTCTGGGCTTTTTTTCTTGGCATTGAAGTCTGTGTCTGACTCAACATAATATTTGTCACTGTCATCATCATCATCATCATCATCATCATCATTTGGTGGCAGTGGGTGTACTTAAATGATCTCCATTCTTTCGGTCATTTTTTAATGTTATGCCAAGTCTTTTAAAATGTTTTTGTTTGTATTGTCATTGTCTATCTAACATAGTCATGGTAACCCTTGTTTCTCTTCCCATCCCCATCTACAACATTATGTCCTCTAAATGCAGAACTTGTTTACTGTCGTTTTAAGAATGTGGACTGTTCAGACATTCCAATTTAATGTTTTATCCAGCATCTTTCAGAGCTACAAATGGCAATGCGGTTTGCCATGCATACATGCACGCACACATTGCACATCGTATAATCGTATATGCACACACTTGTCTTGCATCTCAGAATCAGATTTAGTAATACCCTTGTGTACTTAAGAAGTGCAATAAATAAATAAATAAGTAAGTATATTCTTTAATATAACCTGTTGCCAAAATACACTCTTGTGAACAAGCATCAGCAATTTAAATACATAGACATTAAAATCTATCTAGGACCAGTTAGATGACAAAACAAGATTAATCAATATGCAAATGACATTCTGACTATAAATGTTTTCCTCATGTGGTTATCTGCTTTTGGCAGCACCCGGTCATGGCGTCTGGGGCGTAGGCTGTAAACCGTTGGCTTTGCTGGGGAGCAACCTCCAAGTTAGCGGTATAGAATCTTCTTAAAGTTAGCGGGTAGAACCGTCTTAAAGTTAGCGGGTAGAACCTTCTTAAAGTTAGCGGGTAGAACCTTCTTAAAGTTAGTGGGTAGAACCTTCTTAAGTACACAAAAGTGCACATTACATTACAGCATGGTCTGCGTCTACTGTTTCAACTTCTGATGAACATTTGTAACACCAGAGCAGCTAATGAGCCCACTTCTAATTAAGGACACTTCTAATTGAGGACACAAATAGTTGGTTAAAACTATGGTGTCTAAATCTCCTAATAAAATGATCACCTGGGAGAACAGAGCTCTTTTAAGGTGTTTGCTTCAAGAAGGAAAGTAGAGACCTTCCGTCTTGTAATTTATCACATTTTAGAAGTAGCAACTATAGACATTCAGGATTTAACATCAGCTTGGTTGAACGTTACCAATAGCACACCAACTGATTCATCTGTTGCCCTTTGGAATGACTAACCCTGTCAACAGAATGACTAGACTTATATCCATGGAACATCTAGATTCTAGACCTATCTGTGCACTATTTGCCAAAGGAACAGAAACAACATCTATAGCAGGAAGTTAAATGCCATGGTCTTACTGTAATGCAGTCTAATGCACTGTGATTAATAGGGTGCCTTTAAATATAGGGTGGAGTCTGCTGACTAAGTTTGGGATTGTCCAGGTTTAAGTGAGCTGGTAGAGCCTTTTCTAGTACTAAACTACGGTAGGTAGAATGGGTCTACTAATACTTTAGAGACATATCTTAATAGAGCTATTTAAGTAAATAAATATATATACCAAGATGTGAGCCACCATATGTGTTAAATTCCAAGTGTTCTTTTTACTTGGAGAAACTCGATTATTCCTAATTGTTATGGTTGTTGAATATTTGGTTGAGGTTGCCCATTTAGAATGTATTTTTAAAAGCAGATAAATAACATTTATTTACCATAAATGCATTGTAGTACTAACATATGCAACATGCTTGCAGCAGATGGAATGGACTTTTGATATTCACTCTGTGAATCTGAGGAACCTTTAGCAACCAATTTGTCCCTCATATGCTTACTGCTAAAGCACAGTCCAGAAGCTTTGCCTATGTTGGGCCAAGGACATCTGGATATCTGCTTATCAAGAGGTCCTTGGTTGGGCCCACCAAATGGAATCACCTTTCTCGAGAGCTGCGACTCGAGCTCTTCAGTTTGTCCCTTCCACAGTTTTGCAAGTGCCTGAAGTCTGTATTATTTGGCAGCGATTTCACTGATTTGGGTCGGGAGTGCCACTGATGAGTTTTCTTGAAGTGATGCTTTAGAAATGTCAGATTACAATTACAATTTGAGATTTGATGCAGATGAATAGACTAGAGACATTTTAAAAAGGTTTGGAAAGCGATTAATTACTAATGGTTATCCACTAACACCCATCCTATATGGATATTCTGTGACTCCATTTTGTCTCATTCACTCAATATCATATGTTGTTTCATCAAGATATTTTTTCCCAGGGAATGAAAAAAATATCCTGAAGGACTGAGAGTACATGGGATGAGGTCTGTACCATGGGGATCTTTGGTCTAGCAGTGGTTATCCCAAAGGACTCATCCTTTGTTGGAGTAGGCCTACTCTCCAACTTTCAGTCAGGCAATTGACTATGTCAGTAAAATAATGCTTAGTTCGATGTCCAATCCAAAATCCTTCCAAAGTAAAGGTGTTGGATTGAATGTAAGGGTTATCTTTCCTAGCCCAGGTTAACAAATTTGATCGAATATAAGGGTTACCCTTCCTAGCCCATGGTACCCTGGGTTAGGAATGGCAACTCTTATATTCATTCCAATTCGTTACGTAACGAATTCAAGGTTTGAATATAAGAGTTGCCATTCCTAACCCAGGGTAACTGGAAGAACAGGTATGTTGCTCAACAACCTGTCAAAATTGCACAGCTTTTTACATTTAACTGTGAAGACTATGTGCTAACTGTGGCATATGAGAGATGCTTAATTCTTTTCTTAGGCTTTACCTCGTAGGATCTGCATATCTTGCAATTGCCTCAAAGCACTTTGTGGCCGAGCCCAGAATCAGTTTCTACCGTTTGGCCACAGGAGCTGTTAGCTGCAAGTAGCTTCTCAAAGATTATACCGGCTCAGACAAGTTGAAAGTTGTTGAATGTCATGATATTGTAATCTGAAAAGTGTCTGCTTAAAATTACTCTGCCATATATTTCAATATCTTTTCTACTGCGCCATCATCATTGTTGTCATAGTCATCTACTACCCGATAGCGCATTGGATAACATCTGGCGTAGAGAGCGAGATGTACCAAGTTCGAGCTTAACATCGTAGGAGAGACATGCTTTGTAGGCTGCTATTAGCGCCGTGTATTGCAGGCTGTCTGTTCTGTTAGTAGTTAAGATTTATGTCTTCTGTCATTTGCATTCTTGTGAATTGTTTCAATTGCATAACTGTAAACTGTACCAGTTGCGATGTGTCAACTGGATTGTTTCAATAAAGGAAGAATTATTATTATTATCATCTTGGATTGCGTATCCACCATAGGCTGTCTCTCTGTCTCAGAGTATGTTGACCTAATTACGGCTTGGCTTTGGTGCAGCGCCATTGGTTGATGCATCTTGTGCATTAGACATCGGTGCTTTAGGCGTTACTAATGAATAACAATCTTATGATGTTCATGAGACAGATGTGTTACTAGCGTTTATTGCCCATGGAGAGTGATTTGTTGCCTTTTGGAATTCTTTGCTCAGGCTGCATTCCTGCCAAATAAGAACCAATTTGTGCATGGCCAATTAGGCAGAATGCAGAAGGCTGACATTGTTGGTCTGATGATGGTTAATAACGAGCAGTGTTTTCTGTTTTCTTTCTGGACAGTTCGTAGCATTGGAAGCGACTCCGTTTTTGAGGAGAAGTCTGGCGGGCAAAGCTGGCGCAAGAGGCGGAGCATGTACTGCGCGACCGATAGCGTCGACAGCCAATCAGAATGTGACGAAGTAATGCCATACTCTCATAATGTCTTCTTAAATATGTTTTGTCTTTGTTATATATTCTATTGGTTATATTTTATGTCTTAGCAGATGGATCAATTGGATATTATTGATCCACCTGTAGTTACGGCTTGGTGTTGGTACACCATCAGTTTATGGCATGTGCATTAGACAACGGTGTGATAGACATTATTGATTACTACTACTGCTTTGTTGTGGTTTCAGGTTCAGGTTTTTGTCTGGTCCTGAGGCTGTATGGTAATTTATTGTAGGGCACTGTGACTGTGACAGATAATGCAGTTTGATGTTACAGAGTCAAATATCACATGCTGACCGAGGTGTGAGCTCGTGTCCTGTAGAGTGGAGAGTACCTCGGACCAACCTGCAGATATAGTTGCACTTGTATAACAAAAAAAGTATTTTTCTATAGGAAACCTTCTTCAAAGTCCCAAAGACAGTGTAGAGGCCCTGAGTAAGTCAGAACCACTTGGTTGTGTAATGCCATGAGTCATCTGAACTTTTTGTTTAGTCGAACTGCTCATTAAACTATAATAAAGTATCAAAACTGTGGTTGCTTCAAGCAGAATCATGGATTTTGATGTCTTAATTAATCTTTGTAAACCTTGGTTAAAATTCTTAATCTTATTAAACCATTTAAAAAATCTTAATTGTCATAAACCATGGGTAAAAAACTTGATCTTCTTAAATTATAGTTAAAATTCTGTTGACAAAGCCTAGTTAAAATGCTATTTGTGGCATAGTTTCATATATAAGTACAGACATAAATATAGAATCATATTTGCTTTAGGCACTTATATTTTCAGCATGACTAACACTAAGGGAAGCAATGACCAAGGACAGTGGAGATCATTTGTTTGTATACCCAATGCAGCCAAATGGTTGGCATCAGGAACTGATGATGATGTTGACATTTTCAGCATAATTATACAGTGATGCTGTTGCAATTTTTAGGTAGGGTAGTAGCTCTCTCTTCAGCCAGTGGGTTGACATTCATCATGAAGCTGCACTGTTTCACTTCGAAAAAAATTAAAAGAGTAGAGACTGTGTGTTTTTCCGGAACCAAGAGCTCTGTTTGCCGTCTGGTGTTCCAAAATTTTTCCTCCAGATGTGGCTTTAATACTTTAACCCTCTGTTCATTCTTTATATCTGCCAAAAAGGCATCCTTGTTTTAGCACACCCTTTCTCTGACCTCTTGTGAACTCAAAACCCATGATGAATAATGATGAAGAATGAACTGTTGGAATAAATTAACTGACAAATTCTCCTCTGATAGATTCTTCCTATTCTGTTGGAAGCTTTTAACTCAGAACAAGCCTGTCAGGCAGCTATATGACCTATGACCTGTAGCCTGGTCAGAGAAAGTGATCCTTAGTGCCTTAGGAATGAGATACAGGCACTAGGTAAGCTTGTGTGTGTGTGGGCCTGGGGCTAAGATATGAATCCTATCTTATAGCAATTTTGCTACTTGTAATATCGTTTATAAGTCCTCTAACTGTAGCTGCCTCTTATTGTAAGTTATTTTGGGCTGATCTTAATTAAGCTAATAAAAGTTGGGAAAATACAATAGCTGCTTGGTCAGTTTTTTTAAAATTGCCGGGTGAAGACTCCATCTTTGTGGCCTTTGACACGTGGATAATGGTGCAGAGGAGCAGAGGAGTTTGTTTGTTATAAGGTGCTAAATAATTATATTACATTATATTAACCTTGGAAAATAAAACATCATTAATGACAATGTAATTGAATGTAATGTGATTTTCAGGTTGAGCAAGATATTTGGACACATTGTACATATAAAACAACAGGCAAAATGCTGTAGGTGAACAAGACAATGGTCTTCTTTCAGAGGCACCTAGTGTACACAGACACTTGTGTTCCCAAGTGGATGTAAACACAATATAAGCCTTCTGAAAGGTGGAAACTTTTCTGATTCATTCTTAGTGTGTTTGTTCTTTCCAGCTCGACACTGCACTTCCACTTTGTCCTGAGGATGAGAAACTCCAGATGAGGAAATGGGTTGTAACTAGCATACTGGAAAGTGAACACAGCTATCTCAACATACTTGACATACTGATGCAAGTCAGTATTTTTTTATTATTTACCTCCTACTCACATTTATATGTTTTTTATTATTTCTATGTAGGCATACTGTTTCTATGCTGTAGGTGGAAGTTTGAGAAATGGTTCTACTTGGAGGTCACTATCAGCGTACACAGACATCGGCTTGTGTTCCCAAGTGGTGGGCGCCTGCTCAAGCTCACTACATGCGATCAGAGTTCTGAGGGCACACGGTCTTCCATCAGCGGCGCTTCACGAGGTCACACTTACCACAATTGCACGCCTTCCAGTATGCGACACTGCACTTCCTGGTGGGGGTACACCTCAGGATGAAGAAACAGTCTACAAAGTTTTTACAACGAGTCAAGCGAATGGGCTACCTCCCGCCTCAGCAGCCTGATGTAGTCTGTATGATGGAAAAGGCAGACAATCAGCTTTTTCAGGCAGTCATATGGAACTCAAGTCATGTTCTGCGTGCCTTTTTCCACCGACAGTCCGACGTATTTATGCACTGCGCCAAAACCTCATGACTTTGAATTGCCAAATAAAGACGACTCTAGCTTCATCCCCTATGTGCTTTTTAAGTCAATGTCAAAGAGATAGAACTGTTCGTAACTTAATCCAATCCATCGGTTCACTCGTACTGACATCTTGATAACACTGGCAATTATAGCTATTTTCCCTCTTTTTTGTTCTATGTGAGAAGTTGCGGTCTGTCAACTTTCCATTTTCAATAAACGAAATTATATATGATGGAAATGAGGCTCTGGATCGCTTCATCGCCCAAACAAAGATAATCATGAGAACCAGGTTATTCACAGGCAATTAGTAAAAAACTGCAATGATGAGGCTGGTAGGGTCAGGTTTGGCTACAAGTCTCAAATCAACTGTGACTGCATGAGAAAACACTATCAAAGTTTGAAAAGTAAATTTGCGAGAACACGCTCCCAATGCAAGCAGGAATAAATCAGGTCAAAATGAGTTGTTTGCATATTTATATTTCTTGTTGTGTTATCTATCAAACTTTAAGTCCTTATTCAGAGTTTTGCTGCCCTAGTGGTTTTATTTTTAACTTTATATTAACTTAGCTCATCGGTGCTCTAATTTGTGAATTGATAGTTATAAATGCAGATGACCCAAGGCATGGATACTTTCATCGCAATTAGATTTTCAGGGAGATTTCATTTTGGTGTCTCTGATGCTTATAAATGCATTAAAATTTACTAAACTTGTAAACATTCATGGTTACTATGCTATAGAAATTGTCGTAATTAAAATGACAAATTGTGTTAACTTTACCTCACATTTCTTGAACGCAATTACTCAAGCATAGTGATGAGAAAATGTTACTTTTTACTGTTTGAACTTAGTTGTAGTTTGTTGCTATTTAAAATGTGTATTATAACTGGAGGAGAAGATTTTTGAAGTAGGGTAGACCATTGCATGAGATGTAGGTATATGGTTACCATATGACAATGCTACTTATTTACTAAACATATGGCCAGTGTTGTGCGTTACTCGTTACTAGTAACGCGTTACTGTAACTAATTACTATTTTTTGGTAACTAATACAGTAACTAGGCTTTTTCGAAAAAGTAATTAGTTGCAGTAACTGATTACTTTTACGAGGTAACGGTAACTAAATAAAAATAGTTACTATGCGTTACTTGAAAATTAAGTTTGAGACCGATGCATCGCGTAGGCGAATAATAATTTCGATGATAGCCATCGTGTAGGCCTAATAGCTAGTTGCGATCCTTGATTTGGTGAACATGGAACGTATGCGCTGCCTGAAGCTTTAGTCATTTTGCATGCAGAAACTAATAGGGGCCTACCTAGCAGATGAAAAAATTCGTGGACCTTTAGACACATTTCCATTTGTTAAAGAAGTTTTTCTGAAGTTTAATACCGAAATAGCATCTAGTGCACCGGTTGAACGACCGCTTAGTTTAGGTGGCCAAATCCTGAAACCAAGACGAAATAGACTTAGCGACGAAGATTTTGAGATGCTTCTTCTGTTGCGAGCCAATAAAGACCTGCAGTTATAATGTGCTATTTAACTAGAGTTTTAAGATTTTGTATTGCACCCTATTAATTTCTTATTAATATTATTTACATTAAATTGACTTAGCAAGAAATAATTTCAGATAGGCTACTTCTTCTGCTGTAAGCCAATAGAAACCTCTAGGCCTACATATTTAATCTGGCATTTCAGTAGAGCATTAGCATTCATATTACTAATCTATTACCCTGCTGAATACACGCTAATAGACTGATGCAGCAATGTTGGACTTTAACTAAATGTGTGCGGTAACTAAAAGTAACTAAAGTTACTTTGAACAAGTAACTGTAATCAGTAACTAGTTACTATTTTAAAAAAAGTAATCAGTTACAGTAACTAGTTACTTTTTGCAGTCCAGTAACTAGTTACTGTAACTGATTACTTTTAAAAAGTAACTAGCCAACACTGCATATGGCCTCTTCAAAGTATTGTGGCCTAATGTAGACAAGAATAATTACTATGACCTAAAGGCAAGCATCCCTGGCTTATCGCCTAGCAATTGCGGTACTTTCTACTGCTACAGGGAATGCTCTTGATTTGCAGGACAATCTGGCTGGATGTATGTATGTAGCTCTGTATGTATGTTTGTATGCATCGTTAGCCAATTAGTTGGAGTACTTGCCGTTTAATGTAGAGTGTATGTGAGTCAATCGTCCTCTAAGATGGTTGATCTGTTGGGACCTTGTGCAAGTCTATGACATACATTGCTCATCACCATTGATTGTTACTTGTATTTATTTAATTTAGTTTAATTAAACCAAAAACAGTATTAATAATAATAGTATGTGTAATTGTGTGTATGAATTTGTCTGTCTGTCTGCCTGGTCGCCTGTCTATCTGTCAATTGGGATCTTTGTGTAGGACCTTTAAAGGTCTTAGGTGCTGGAGCATTGCCATCTGTCTTGGTGGAGGAATTGCTTTTAATATTGTGTAGCAGTGATAAAATGCATTTTTGGCATGTTTAACGAAGTTGTTGTTCTGTCTGCTGATAGTACATGCAGACGTTCAAGAACCTTATCGGTTCAGCACAGGCTGTACTCGCTCCGGCCGATATCGATACGATCTTCAGCAAGATTCCAGATCTGCACCTCAGTCACAAGATGTTCGTGCATGACCTTGAGCCCAAGGTTGAAAACTGGTCCTCCGAACAACAAATTGCCGACATTTTCCGGAAACTGGTAAGCCCATGAAACTTTTCTGCATCAAGGAGAATTGATCACCCAAGCCCCAAATATATACCTTGCAACCATGAATGCACAACCGCTCCTTGCCTCTTGCAGATAATGTTATGGAATAACGTTTATAATTAGAATGTTGTACTCTCATTGACGTCAATTATGATGTATGTACACTAGAGTGTGGATATGCAACTGGTATAATAAAGAATATACTTGCTTATTTACTTACAGCTGATGCAATGGATGTGAAGATGTCTTTAAAAAACTACTCTGCTTACCCTGCTTCTCTTGATAGACCTATTGCTAATGTGAAAGAGATTTTTGAAATCATCCAAAAGATCCAATAAGTGTAAGCTTTCCAGTTTTGTCTGCGGGATATCTGTGACTGTTCTAAGCAATGATTCATGTGGTAGTGGCACTGATTGCTATATGGTTGTGATTCGTTTATGGCAGTGATTTGTATTTTACCAGTGACATTTATATGGCAGTGAATCTTTGTCTGATACAGTTCACCTGATTCATATTATGATTAGTAGAGTTGTCTGTTGCTTATTTCAGGCCCTGGCTGAGTATAATGCGGCTCCACTGTATCTCAAGAACTACCAGAAGGCAGTTACAACAATACATCGCTGTTGGCAGGAAAATATCCAGTTTGCCACACTCACAAAAGTCAGTCAGCGTATCATTCAGTGATTCATTCATACATTGAATTAGTAATTCAGTAACTCAATTGCAACTCAGTATGTATTCGAGTTGCTCAGTTAGTTGGTTAGTTAGCTACTTTAACATTTAATATCGCACTTTTAAGTTCCTCAAAAAACACTTTTTATGCAAGCGTAAATGGTGTTAAATGCCATACTTTTCTTGATTGACCAGTTGCAATTCAATGACTCAGTAAGTTTTTTTGGTCAGGCAGTTGATGATTGGCAGTTCTGTTACATAGCTGTCAGTTTATTTTGTTGGTCATTCATTGGCTCAGCATCTCATTCTCTCAGACCCTTAGAGTGAGTGTCTTCTCTGGCTCCGTTGTTGCATGTGTTTTGAGCCGAGTGAAGTGACCCTATAATTCGTGGATGTTTCTGGAGACATAGAATGTAACTGACTTTCATAGGAAGGTTGAAGGATAGATATGATGCTGAAATAGTGTGGCAAGTGAAGAAGAGATTAGGAATACTGAAAATAGCAGAATTATGTAGATAAGAAATGGATGCCAGTATATAAAACGACCTTGTAGTTATAAAGTAAGAGCAAAGACACAAATTGCAGTAGACATTAGTATATGTGAACTCAGGGTTTAAAAATATCTAAATTGTGAATTAGCCGACTGCTCTGAATTTGTTTTGTGTATTTTACTCGTAGGAAATTCAAGTGAAGGGAATGAAAGAGAAGCCAAGTCTTGAAGGTTAAAAGAAATTAATTATCAATGCTGCTTCCTTAATTTCGGTTGAGCTGCTTTGTAATGTGAACTGTTTGCAGATCACTTGTGCAACATAGTCAGAGTTTGTTAAGAAACTAATTCGATGCACAAAGAATTGCTTGTAATGTGAACTGTTCAGTGAAACAGCTGTGCAAAGTCATTTTCATAAGTTATACATATTCTGCTTGTGTGCTTAATGGATTGGTAGGTAACAGTAATCAATGGGACATTGAGTCTTTTCAGTGGTGTGTGGGTGTGGTATCCAACGACTGGAGTTTGAAGACTCCATGTTATGACCTTGTAATGACTTTATGTAATGTCCTTGGACATGTTTTCTGTGCACACTTTTCTCTTGCCTCGGATGTACATAATGATAGTTGGTAAATAACAAATATGATAAATAAATTATGGGAAATTTATGCTTTGCTTTTATTGCTTAGAGTGATTCATTCTTAGGCTGGCTACAAAATATCTTGTTCTATAGATGCTTCATTAAAAATTATTTTAAATTAGTAATTATGTCAATTAAAGGGTTTGCTATGCAGTAAACTGATTTTAGCTAAAGAGGATCAGTTTAAAAATTGTGTGTGAATGTTTGTTTGGTTCTGTGTTCTTGCAGAATTGCTTCACAAGCCAGTTGTTCGATTTCAGAGGAATACGCTGGTTCTTCACGTAGGTTTCTTTCTGTTGGGAATAATATCTGACAAGATCATGTAATCTTTGAGGATAATATAAGATTAGGTCATGGTTCACTCATTTGCATTGGTTTCAGCGTAAGTTGTCAACACAGTCAATGTGCTAATTGTAAATTGTAATCTCGAAATTTCTAAAACACTAATCAGAAGTTAAGCGCGGGGCACCAGCTTGTTCACAAGCATTGCACTGGTAGTGCTAGAAGTGGATAAGGCTTGATGCAAGCAACAGAAGAGGATTTGTAATGCATGTCAGCACCATGAAGAATTTTTTTGAAAGTTTGTGGTTGAAATGTGTCTGAGTTTTCAGTTTCTCTACAAATGGTTTGAGGAAATGAGCCATTTCATTCAGTTTATTCATCCAAGCCATTGCGGTTCGTTAAGTCCAATTGAAATCCAAGTTTACGACATCCTTACTATTGACATCCTCAGTTTTGAGGCTAAATATTAAAATTAAAAATACTAATCTTGGATAATTTGCTATAATAAAGAATAGCGTCACATCCAGATCCTTCCTTTTATTTTTTAATGTGATTACAAGTTAGAAATCTAAGAAAAATTACAAACTGCAATTGTATGGTTAGCTGTTTTTAGGGCTTATGTTGTCTGAATGAAATGATCCCAATGCTGTTGTTCAGTTTAATTGACGCTCCTGTGTTTGCAGTAGTTTCATTTGCTCAGTAGTTTAAGTGTTTGGTCAAATCTGGATGTTCAACAAAAATATGAGTTATTCTGATTATCCCTGACATTTTGTAGTTTCAGTTGCGTTTGTTGGGTTAAATGTATGTGCAGTTGATGGGTATAAGTTTTGCAACTGCTTAACAGGATTTGGTTAAATGTACGCCGACTAGCCATGCAGACTACGACACTCTGATGAAGACATTACAGCTGGCACAGACCTTCCTTGAGAAGCTTGAAAGCAAGGATAGCAAAGACAATGTACGTAACTGTTAATTGCTTGCTGCATGTGAGTGAAATCATCCACAGCCCTGCAGGGGAAGGCCTTGCTGGGGCTTCAGTTCTTTATTCCTTGACCCTGAACTGGTGATGAGCAAATCTAAATATCGATAACATTATTATTGTTATTCTATTCCTGCTTTTATAAAGCACCACTATCTAATGGCTAGGCTCCAACGATGTCGAGGAGCAATTGTGAGTGACGAATGTGCTCAAGGTCATACAGAGTAACCATTTTGGGACGATTGAACCCGAGCACTCTATCTAGTCGTTTACTGTGGGCCTACTGCATCAAACAACTTAACTGACTTTTCCACCACTAAGAATAATCTGCTGCATATTGACAATTACTCTGGGTCAGCACACTGCAGTCACTCTCCAGGTTGTGTTAGACCACAATACGTTTGCTACTTATAAGGCCAGCAAATTATAGGGCATCTTAACTCATTCTTTTAAAATAATTTTCTACCTGAATTGCAGGTTCTGTGCGGTTTTTCAAAGGTAACCAAAAACATGCTGCCTTTATTTTGCTTAGCGAATGAGCCACGGGCATACTTGGTGATGAACTGTGCCTTCTTTCATAATCTAGCTAGATTCCGCTGTGATGTTTTAAATCTAAGTTTTCTTAAAGCAGGATTTGATTAGCAGGATTAGTATGGTACTAGGTTTGGCTATGCTGTAAAGTCAAAGCATCTCCTTAAAGGCTTTGTGCTGAAGTTTATCATCATTTATGCGTAGTCTGAATTCGTAGTGTATAGTGATTTGTGTTTAGGCTGAGAACCAGCGGTACTTGGCAAAGCAGGGCCTGGTTGTCGAGAAATCCGAGAATATTCGTAAATTGAGGCATCTCTTCCTGTTTAACGACATCCTCATCTGTGCTCGGCAAAAGATTACCGGAAAGTAAGACTAACATTCAATTACTTCAAAGTCGGCCATTTTTTTGTAAAGTATTTTTGTTTTTAAGTAAAAGAGGCTTCAGTGTTTGCTTTGTACGAGGATTCAGTCAATAATAAGCCTAGCTGCACATTTTATCTTTTATTGCCAATAAAACAAGTGAAATATTCTGATAAGCTATGAGGAAATTAAGTTTTAAAAGTACATATTGTTAAGTTATAAAAGTACATATTGTTAAATAATTTTAAATAAGTTACAAATAGTTGCAAATGGCATGCATAGAAGTGGCAAGTTTAAATATCATTGTACATGGTAAATGGAATTGCGCAATTGTGTCTATTATTATTATTATGATTATTATTATTATTATTAAGGAATATTTATATAGCGCCCCTTCAAGGTAATCTACTCAGAAGCACTCTATATCACACTACAGAATGCCAAGTTATAAATATAATAGAAAATAAATATTTTATATATAAGTTAACCCGAGTTATGAATTTAAAATATAGAAGACCAAGTTTTGTAAATATATTTTATAAGCGAGTCAGTGACAAGAAGCTATGCACTGGTCTTTAACTTCAGCCCAATCAACTTTGTGTTCTGTTTAGGCAAAAGCTTCACTTTGAGCCAAAATGGTACATTCCACTGATTGACCTCACTTTGGATGACAAAGTCTGCATTGAAGGTAAGCGGATCAGTTGATCCACTGTTCAGTTGATAGGACATTTGTTTCAGTTACATTGTTGTATTGTTGGCGTAAAGCCTAATGACGTGACTGAAGACAGACATAAGCGGTTGGTTGGTGTGAAAGTTCCTTTTCCTTCTGGTTCCACCCAGCTGGCTCTGCAAATTGTGCTACAACTAGTCTGTCCTCTGTGCTTGAAGCCCGATCATAGTATTGCCTTGACATATCTCGTTCTTTGAAAGGCATATAAAATGGTTTTTGTGATGTCTTGTTAGGATGCATTGCAGTAAGCACAGCTCGGCATTATATGATTGATGGTTGGCTGGTTGGCCGCCTGACTGACTGACTGACTGACCAACCTATTAGCTTCTTGACTGATTGACATTGATTGACTGGCTGGAATACTGAGTGACTGTCTGACCTATAAGCTGACTGACTTGTTCACTAACGGATTGACAGATTGACTGACTGACTTACTGGCTGATTGATGGATTGACTGATTGCTGTATTATCGACTTTGTCTGATGCACTTTTAATAGAAGAGAAGCTTTTGGCTGACTGCCAGCAACAGGAAATCGAAGCACTTCAGCGGAAGGTGTCCGAACTTCAGCAGGAACTGAAGTCAGAGGTTAAACTCTCAAAAGGAAATTCAGATGCACAGGTAACGAACAATCAGTCAATCAGTGCATCAACCTTCATTCCTTCAGTCATTCATTATGGAGATTTATATAGCGCCCCTTCAAGGTTACTACTCAGGTGCGCTCCCAACCCAACGCCAGCTAAAAAGGATGGTCTTAAGGCTACAGACACATCTGAGTCCTAAGCATTCAGTCAAAGTCATTTAATTAGAATATGCCATTTGTCAGTCTGTTGTCATTCATTCATTCATTCATTCATTCCGAGAATTTACATAGCGCCTCTTCAAGAGACCTACTCAGAGTCTGCTCATAGCCCAGCCATTCATCTAGATGATTTCCTTTCTGTGAATCAGTTAAAAGTTGTCTTCTTTTAGCCTCCTATTCATGTGGTTTTTTTTATCCCTTTACAGTTTTGTCTTTGTTACTTTCTGATCTGTTGGCTGTGCACTTTCTTCAGTTGTTGGAGTGCAGCTGTTCAGTCAAACAACATACCAACCTCTGATATGACTGCTGTAAAACTTCTTCTCAATGCTTCATTCTGTCAGAAGAACAAATAGTTTTTATGCCCTGCAGCAATGAGAGCCGGTTGTTTTAAAATAGACCAGCCCTTGTTTGTACAGATCGTTCTTCCCCGCCTCAT
Source organism: Aporrectodea caliginosa (assembly GCA_020284085.1). Taxonomy (NCBI): domain Eukaryota; kingdom Metazoa; phylum Annelida; class Clitellata; order Crassiclitellata; family Lumbricidae; genus Aporrectodea; species Aporrectodea caliginosa. The sequence continues at coordinate 100,623 of JACEVL010000675.1, forward strand.
ATACTGCATTTGTGTTTATTTTAATCACAAATGCCGCTAGCTGCGCTGCTGAAATGTCGATGTGTGTCTGCCACGTTCATGTGATATGGCGATGATACCCAGCTTTTAATAGAGACTGGTATTTAAAGAGGCAGGTGTTTTTTGCTGAAATTGTTTTCACCCAGAGGCTGTTGGGCCCAGTGTTTACTTGGCACCCGTCGTTTTTATGAAGTCTTGTGATACATGACTTACAGAGTGTTTGGAGTTTATGATAAACACCTTTCCTTGCTTATCAGCAGGGTATTCATCTAGATGTATGCATGTATACATCTACACACCTTTTAAGCACCTTACAAAAGTGCTGCCCTTGCTTAACGAAGTGGTGTTAAAGTTTGTTTATTAAGCAGCAAAGGTTCTTAAGTAAACAAATAGTGGTAAGATAACCAGAAGGTCTCCAACTGGCAGGCTCCCACACACACGCACACACACTCGAAAAGCCTAAGCAGTAGATTCACACCCAGAGATAGTGCAATTTCTATCATCCATTGTGTTTTTCTCTGGTCTGTAGCGTCAGTGGTCATTCCACAATCGAACGCGCAACCTTGAGAAAATCAAGAAGAGGCTGATGGAACAGGTAAACAAGGAAACATGTGCATTTCTGATGGACAAATTTCTGTGCTTCAATTCTGGTTAGGTCATGGATTTGGGAATAGGCTGGACTGTTAGTTCATAAGCATGTCATTGTATTTCTGTTCACTCCTGGATAACTTCGTCTTTCTGTGGCTAGAAGATATGTTGAGTGATTATGTAAGCAATGAGATCAGTTGTCAAATAGAGCATATTATTTAGGACACATAAATACTCTCTAGTTGATAGGAGACCTGTCAAGTTAAACTGTTATTTTATGACATTTATATGTTGCAGCGCAAAATAGCTTTAGTTTGTGGGATCAAAAGTCCAACATGGATGGTCAACCTTCACTTCTGATAACATTTAAATACATTTCCCGGTACCCTCCCTAAAGTTGACTCAGCCTTTTCATTCGCCAGATGGCATTGAAAAAATTAGCAGTAGGACATGATGGGCGCCTTGCATGGCTGTCAAGCAGTTAAATTCGACTCCCGTAATAAATTGTGATAATCCGTTCATAATATGAATTGTAATCATAGTGTGCGCTTGTCAGTTTGAAAAATGAAACGAAGATTATAATTATTATTATTATTATATTATGACTGGTTGTGTTTTCTGATCAGCAAGCGGCCATGATCAAGGCATCTCCTCGTCTCCTGTTTCGTGTTCACAATCGAAAGTTGGGTCGCCAGTACACCCTGCTAATGGCCTCTGACTATGAGAGGTCCAACTGGAGAGCCACAATCGCTGGCCTTCTTAGTCGTGGTAAGTTGTCGAAATGTATAAATTGTAATTAGTTTGCTTCAAACCAGTGGAGAAAAACACTGGCTTTTCAATGTAGTGTGGAAATCACAAATTCTTTCAGCTACAAGGACGACACTGACCATATACTGTTATTGGGTAGATCTGACAGTGAAGGAGAGGACTGGCCATCCATCCTCATAAGCCAAGGCTGAGAAAATGAAGTCGCTGCTAACATTTCATACCCATGGATGCCTCTCATGCTGGCTTAAACTATTAATTGATTGGTCTTCATACTCAAATCAATCACCTTATACTACTCTGCCTTTCTGCCATTTTCTGACCACATGTTGATCTAAGAGATGATGACAAAGGCTTTTGAAAGGACATCTGGGAATAAATGTTTTAATTGGGTGAGAAAAACAATAATAATTGCTGTGGAAAGATGGCTGGGAATTTTAAGAATGCAGGTAACAGCTCTCTCCTAATTTGGGAAAACCAGATAAATATTAGTGTTCTTGGGATTCTGCCGTTTGACTAACGTCATGTTTAAGTACTGTGGATAAATGTTTTCAAATTCTTTCTTTAAAACAGTGTTTTGTCTTAAGTGTGCAATAATTCCCAGTGAAATGAATTACCAATAATTCTGTAATGTATATTGTATTGTATTGTATCTATCAATTTGTTTAGCGCCACTCACAGTGCACACCAATCAGAGGCGCTCCCAGTGCGAAAGACCCAGAGAAAAGAAAGAAGTCTTGAGACAACGAAAAGAGGCACTTGGCCCACCAGTTAATAAACAAGAACGAGTGAAAGGAGGAAGCTGGTTCCATAGTGCAGGGTCAATGAAGGCAAAGGCTCGCATTTTAGCCATAGAAGTTCTCGCTCGCAGGACAAAGAGATCATGCCGGTTTAATGGCAGGGTTTCTTGTACCTGCAGTATATAGATTGTTAACAATGGCTGTAACGGAAAGCATCACAAAGCCAAAGTTTTGGTTTTTTAAATCATGTATTATCATGTTAGTCACGGAAGATATGTTGCATATAAATTGTTTCTTTACTGTAGCACAAGGCAACATTAGTCTGTCATCTGCTGATCTTCAGAATCTCATGAACTCACAAAAAGTAAGCAGTTGGTAGATATGTTTCTATTGTTAAGTTTGTGTTGTTAATAATGAACTTGATGCTAATGGAAACTTTTAATTTAGTGGGTGAAAGTTGAGAATTTGTCCTGCTTTGGTCTAGATTGCAGCTACAAATATGAACACTTGTACCCATCCACTTACGTAATGCCTCCTATAAGCCTCTTGAAGAGGTTGTTCATTGGCCTAACGATACTATAGTTCAACAAGAACCAGTAATTCAACTGCAGGCAAATAACAAGCAGAAAGCAGAACAGCCCCCATTGCAACACTGCTGCACACACCTTTATGTTTATACTGTTAATAATGAATTGGATGCTAATGGAAGCTTTTAATTTAGTTAAAGAATTCTTAGGTGGATACCTAACCCATACAGACACTGACATTTTACTTTTCTCCTTCTTCTGCTGCCCACTGGATATTTCACTGATTAAAATTTATTTACAGTTAAAACTTGTTGCAGTCGTGTTCACGATTTGTACCTTAGCTCTTCATGAGCAACTTGTCAGAGGCACTATCAACGTAATTACACCAAATAAGAATGCTATCAAGCAAAATGGGTTTGAGGCACTTATGGAAAAGAGACAAAGAAAGACCAATTGAATTCAATTACAATTGTTATTGTATTGTATCGTATTTGAAAATTTGTAAAGCGCCTTTTACAGTATAAGCTATTCAGAGGCACTGTCAGCACGAAAGCCCCGAAGGAATAAAACAGTCTTCAAGCAGCGGGCAGATGAGGGAGAGACCCTAGACAAAATCTTAATTGACCCAAGCCTGATCTAGATGCAGTTTGCAAGAAGGGAAAAGGTAGACATAGCTATCTGGAGTAACTAGTTAATGATGTTAGTGCTGTCTAAATAGCTCCTAATAACATCTTCTTCTGTAGTACTGTTTTTGTTTCAATGTAACAGTCCTTAGCAATCCATGCATTGTCTTTCAGCTGCCGAAAGTCAGCACACTGGCCGCTATTATTGGGGTCGAAGGTATGGCTTCATTATTGCTGATTTTGGATGTTGGATGGTAATTTACTTTTGACGATGATGATGTTGATGAGAATGTTATGGATATGATGCTGATGGTGATGACAATGATGGTGGTACAGTGGTACATGGTGATGATCATGATGCTGATGGCACAAGATCTCAACAAGACAATAGTGGAGATAATTGTTAGGGTGAGAAAGAAGATGATGACAACATTAGTTACCAGGTAGTTAATTTCAATAGGAATGGTAACAGTCAACACAAAACAGCTGTGAATGGTATCCAAGGAATAACACTAATTAATTTATTAATATTTAAACTAATGAATGATAGTATGCTGAGGAATGTAGAGGTTGAGAGATAGTAGCGAATAATAATGGTCATGGCAACAGCGGTAATTGATATCAAAGTTTGAAGCCATTGACACAGTATACAGAATGTGTGAATGCTTATGACACAGCTGTGCAGAGTGCAGGTCATTGCACTAGTAAGTGGTGCAGTTTTAGATAAAGTAAATAGTGGTGCAGAAACATCATGGGAATGTTTTGACATTTTCTGATTCATTTTGTATGCCAATGAAGATGACAAAGATGATGATGCATGACGATAGTTGAGTAGATATGGTGATGATGATAACTATGACAGTAATGACAGGATTAGAATGGAAAGGGGAAATGTAGGTCCTGCTGGTTTTTATGGTAAATGTTATGTGTAATTAAAAGATTATATTTTGACAGTGATCTATCATGCTAATTATTATTGATGTTATCTACAGTAAAGGGAAAATTGGAGATTTGATAAATATAAACCATACTTTAGCATTAGGAAAACGTCATTGATAAGAGAATATGTAATGGTCTTGGGAATATATAAACCATTCACAAGATATTGATGATTTATATATCTGATAAGGTGATATGTACCTAACCTTTGCTAAGACTAGGATGCTACATCATGATAACAATTTATAGTGTTGATGGAGTGTGAATATGGTTATGGATTAATATATAAAATAATTACTGATAGTTAATAGAACCTGGGTGATGTATACCTATGATAAGAGTGTATTGTTGTGGATTGTGCAATTGACATTGTGGCATTTCTTAATTGCAGACCTTAGTCTTGAGGAGGAACATCTCTTTGGAAATCTCATTATAACAATCTATCGGTTACAAGGACTGAAACAACCAGCAGGCAAGGCAGACTTATCTTAGCCATAGATGCCTCACTGCTTACTTCAGTAGTTATCTAAGTGCTTATAGAAGCACTGCTTTAGCGCCTTCGTGAGTTTCTTGTAAGGCGCTATATAAATGGCCATATACATACATACACTGCTAATTGTACATCACAAACATCCTATGGTGAACCCACCAGCTGGAATCACCTTTCTCGAGAGCTGTGGCTTGAGCTCCTCAGTTTGTCCCTTCTATGGTTTTGCAAGGTCATTAGATAGTGGCTTGTAATAAATGTGTAGTAAAATAATTAGTAAAATAATAATAATGATTGCTTTTATTGACCAAAGTTAAATTTTGGATCTATATTCTCAAATCTGTTACAGCAGAATTTTTTCTATAATTGTATGTGTTTCTACTCAGTAGTTCTGTCTGCATCTGTCATATTATAAGTAACAGAACACTGGTAAACCTCCAAACTTCTAACAGTGGTTCATTATATGAGAACGTTTATTTTCTTAAGTTAATTGTGAGCATAGTACTGCCTGTAAATTTATTTCTGATTGACTAGGTTGTAGCCAGTAGTTTGTTAATTAAAGGTGTTGTTATTTTAATGTCTGGACTGTTTAGACACGTACTGTGCTGTTGAGATCGATTCCTTTGGTCATTTCTTTGTGAAAGCAAAAACAAATGTTGTGGCAAACAGTATGGAACCTGTCTGGAATGAGGTAAGGCTTCCGCTTAATCAGTTACATCAGATGTTGACATTCCTCACTGGCTTTCTATGTTTTTGCTGTCTTAATGTAATTCAGATTCAATTAATTGCTAATGAGTCCAGTGTGGCTGACTGGTGATGAATACAGTGACTCGTTGTACAAATAGTTTTTCTCCTCATGCTCTTGTGTTTAATCACAACTACTGACTATCTTATTTATGAAAACTACAAAGTAGTGACTATGTCTGTTTATAAGTAAGTGAGTATATTCTGTATTAACCAATTGCTAATCACACTTTGGTGTACATACATCTAATAAACACAGTTAAGAAGTATATAGCATCCTAACAATAAATGTTTTGTGCATCAGGGTGTCGGCTTGGGGATTATGCAGTTACGGGCATAAGGAAGGAGAGAGTAGTAGGGGAGTTAGTGGTTGGTGCAGGACGTAACCAAGGTGCTTTTCCATACTGAACAGTTATTAGCTATCATAAAACAAGTTCCATTCTTATTGCCAGAGGTGAGTGTTGGCATAGCATCTTAAGTCTAATAATCCTTATTTTTCATTGAATTGAACTTGTTTAATTGTTAATAAAGTGCTGTAACATATATAATTAATCAAACAATTTAGTTGTTACTTGTTACTTCAATTGTTACTTACTTACTTGTAATATCCAAATATGATAGAATTAAATAAGAATGGAACTTGTTTTATGATAGCTATTTACTCTATCCAGTATGGAAAAGCACAATATGCAAGGAACTATTAAGATGAGTTATTTTGTAGAGAGCTGTTATGCTTTAAAGCCTGTATCTTACATGTTGAGTGCTGTTATCAATTATCAGCTGATAAAGTTATCAACTTATAAAGCATTGCCTGCTGTTGGTGCTCAGATGATATTCATATCAGAATTGAAAATGTTCTTTCTAGATATACTATTAATTTATTACAAACAGTAATTTATGGTAGCGGCTTTGAGTTATTTCTGTACTCTATGTAAACTTTGCCAATTGCCTTTTAGTTGTGATGCATATAATTTGTGATTACACAGGGCAATGCATATAATGCTGCATTTGCAAGCCATATCAAGTACCCCGTTTAGCATAATTGTTTTATAGCACTCTAAAATTATTTATAACTGAATCATCTATAAATAAGTGTATGCGGAACTTCACTTTGTGTAGCCGAATTAAATTTGGCATCCACGTTTTAAACTGCACTGTTGTGAAATTGACATTATAATGAAGAACAAGGTTTTATAATAATTACAATGACAGTTTATATGGCGCCATAACACGGTGATGCCGCTACAAGAGCAGCTAATCCATCTTTATATGGCGCCATAACACAGTCATGCTGCTACAAGGGTGCCTAATCGTAATCTTTACAAGGTTCTTGTGTATAATAGGATGACACATTGAACTATCCTCCTGGAACAGTCTCCATTAAACTTACAAATTGTTTTTCGTTACAGATAGCTTAAGAAACATTTTAAATGCATCTTAAGGCAAACCTTTTTAGATCTGTTAGATTGCCTTATTAAACACCCTTGTGAGGTTCGTAAAAGGCGCTTTACAAAAGCCAGATGCCGATATATATGCATGCATACATATATGCATACAGACAGACATACATACATACATATATGCAAATTATGCATGCATACATATATGCATACAGGCATACATACATACAACGTCGTACATACATACATACATACAGACAGACTCTTACAGAGGGATAGTGTATTTGTTTTGTTTAGAATGAAGCATTTTGGGGCTTTGATATACTGATGGCCTGATTTTTTATGTTTTGTTCAGGACTTTGAAGTTGACTTAGAAGGTGCACAGACTGTTCGAATTCTCTGCTACAAAGTGAACCGTGATGTTGGCAGTCTCATTGGAACCTGTGCTCTTGAGGTTACATTTACTATTCCTTGTTACAGTCAGCGTGTGTAATTCTAGCTGAAATCCCGATATTGATATCTAGTAGGTCAGGAGCGCTAGACTGCTTTTTCTCTGCTGATGGACAGAACTAATACCGCATTCAAGGTATTGCATTGGTGTCTACAAAATAAACGACGATCTTGCATTAGTGACTAACAAGCAAACGTATGCTGTAACCAGTAAGAAAGAGCAAGTTTGATACAAAGCCAATATTTGAAATTTATGTGCAGTATTTTGATAGATTTATCAAAGTGCCACACATGTGTAAATGAAAAGTGGATAATATTTTGCTTGAAGATTGATTCAGAAATAATGGTTTATTTTGTTTTGATAAAATTGTTTAAATCTTGGCATTTTAAACCAACTGTTTTGATGTTGTAGTTAAGTAAAGCGTGGTTGAGAGGTGATTTTCAAGAGAAGACTGTCTCTGTAAATGAAGAGGTGAGTTTTACTTTTATTCAAGCCATGCTTTAGTAATTGAGCCTTGGCTGCTTTAAACAACTCAGCATGTTTAAACTTCCCATTTTTTCTTATTTTTTTTATTGGCAGCAGAGGCCTTTGTTAAGTGACCTTTGTTAAGTGACCTTTGTTAAGTGACCTTTGTTAAGTGACATTTGTTAAGTGGCCTTTGTTGCTGTCATTTACTGGACCTAGAAGGATGCTACTGTTTTCTTGACAAGGTTTTGAAAGTGAACGTGTATGTCTCAGTTTTTGCATTTGAAGATTGTTAAAAGTATTATTTACGTAGTACATCAATGTTCATTTCAATTTTGAGAGGCAAAATTTTAATTATTTTTAAATGTGTAAAGGATCTTAAACCCTTGTATAGTCTGTACATTATTATTATTGTTTATTATTATGCATTTATTAAATGCTACTACATATTATGACCAGACTTCAATCGATGTCGCAGGGGAGGATCGAACTCATACTCTCCTTGTTTCAAGACCACCGCTAACCTCTTACCTTTAGCCAATCAGCTGCTGTGTCTCACATTTGAAAGTTGGACTGCGGAGAAAGATCAATGGAAGAATAAAACCAACTATGTACAACCAGGAAATTTTTTCAGCGTCAATCACTGTTAAATGTCTTACTGCATTTTAAATGTCTGTTGTTCCTTTAAATTTTGATCTGTTACTGGTCAAATGTAGTCATTGTGAGCAATGATCTTTTTAACTATCTGATTTTTAAATAATTTTTTTACATTTTTTCTTGATTAAGGACTGTGCTATGTAATTTTAATTATGTTTTATGTGTTAAACATAATTATGTTGCTAGTGTCTTCGGTGAATCTTGATTTGTTTTTGTATTTTACTTTGTACAGATATCTGTGACATTGTCATTGCGGTATTGTTCAAGAGAGCAGACCCTCAAAAGAGCCCTTTCCTCCGTTAAAGGTGGAATTTTTGGAGCGAAACTTCGAACGGTCACAAAGTAAATATTGTCCTGTCTGTTTGCTGTTCACAGTCATGCCTCAGTGTTTTCATCAAACAGTGGTTGTAGATACAGAAATAAATAACACATGACGATCTATGTTTGATGTTTGCAATATTGAAGCTGTTGAAAATATAATATGATCATATGCGGGGAAATTTTTGAATGGTAACACACTGGCACGAAGATCAGAAGGTAGCAGGTTCGATACCCGCTGGTGTATAGGAAATGCATTGTTTAGGCAGTGCTTTTTAGGTACTCTGAGGGGACTATTTATTATATTAATTGTATATTAATTGTAGCTTATTTACTGTTTTATTGTATCAGGTTGCACTGTGATATTTAGTTTCTGCTAGAAATTCCATGTATGATGGTACATTTGCCAACAGTCTTCAGCCAGAACTTTGGTTCTAGCAGTATAAAAACCAGTTTCATTCTCCTAAACTACCAGAAGACAGCAAATAGCACCAACTTTGGCATGGCATTTGTGTTAAATTCGTCTGTGATTTATTTTACAGGCGTGAAGGCCACAACATTCCACAGGTTGTTCAGACGTGCGTTGAGGAGGTGGACAGTAGAGGTAACCAGTCTCTTGTACAGTATTTTAGACTATCAGTTTCTTGATTCATCATTTCTGGTACTTTATTAGGTCCTTGTGCCAGAAAGGGTTCAAACACTCTGTGGATATTTTGCAGATATTTTTTAAATACCATAATCATCCATATCCATGGGCTGAAATTCCATTGGTATCCTTGGCACATGATCATTGATCATTTCCTGAATGATGTTGATGCAGGCAGCGTCTGAACTAGTAGTGTTTTGCATTTTTTTTAGATTCGTAGTGCACTTAGGTAATGCGCCTTCATTCACCTAGATTTGAAACTGAGTCCAACCTGTGGAAGCAGCCAGAAATGGATGATGATGAAACTGATGTTGATGTGAGGAGGATCGCAATGATTATTTGTACTTTGTTGTCCTTTGTTTGGCTTCTGTTTGTATATTACATCTGCTTCTTTTGTCTTCTGAAGGTATGAATGAGATTGGCATTTACCGAGTTTCGGGTGTTTCTGGAGAAATTCAAAGACTAAAGAAAGCTTTTGAAAAAAGTAAACATAGTTTACAGTGTTTTCGTTTGGTTTATTTGTTTTCGTTTTCGCTAAGACATTTCGATGTACATGAGTTTTTAATTAAGGTGTAAAGGCCAGCAGAGTGAGCATTTGCCGAAAGAGAGTTTGAGAGTGTGGGTATAGCAACAAAACGAGTATACTACCCAAGAGATGTCCTTGTCCTTGCTATAGTCAGAATGAGAGCAGTCAGTTGACTTGGCTGATTAAGTGCAATCTTGGGAGTCAGCATGCGATGAAGAAAGGTTGACCAAAATGCAGAACCATACAGACAGTTTGCCCCATTTTGGACAATTATTCTCTGTTCTGTTGCCCGCCAGTGCAACGATTTGTGGAGTGGAAATATGTGATGATACTCTGGCGATTTAGTGATGGCTTTGGGCAGAGTTTTAGGCTCTTTGAAACTTTATCAAGTTAACCTTTGAAATTCCAAATAGAAGCAACTTACAGCAGTCAAGGCATCTAGAGACATTTGCCAGACAAATGGCTTGTGGCACCTAATCCTCTGTTGCTGCAGCCTTTGTTGTTCTCTTATTATTCATGAGATGGCGCTGGTGTTATATGTCACCATTTCTAAATGTGCTAAATGGAGCACAGGCTACGAATGCATCTAAGACTATTACAATGTATGAATTGAACTTTGTGAAAAATTGAAATGTATGTACAAAATGACAATATTACCAAACTGTTGATATGTTTCTCATCAGGTACAAAAGCTGCCATCCAGATGGCCAAAGAGATGGACATCAATGTCGTGACAGGACTTCTGAAACTCTACTTTAGAGAACTCCCTGAGGCTCTCTTCACGGACAATTCCTACTCAAGTTTTGTCAAGGGCATGGGTGTGTGTGCAATTTAAAACTTTGTTTGTATGGCTCGCTAGACATCAGTCTTTGTTGTCTCTTCATGTCTTTGCAACCATGCATACATACATACATAATTACATACATACATACATACATTCATCTTCGTTTTTTGTCTTCCATAGTCTGGTCTCTAAACTTGAGATTTTGTCTCATTCAACTTACTTATTCACTTGACCTCTCATTTCATGATCTGTTAAAACTGGACTAGGCCTCTCTAACAGATTATGGTTTTTGAGTATGGTTTAATTTACACTGTCATCCATGCATGATTCTACGTACTTTCGTACTTTTTTATGCATGATGATAATGTTCTACACAAGTCACTAGACTAGATTAAATTATTACTGGTTAAGTTAATTTGTTTCTCCCTGTCTTAAAACACAGTTTTCTAGACCAGTTAGGTAGCCATTTGCTATGCTTTCATGATGTACAGCAGGTGGTATATAAAGCATCTGCTCCTTGAGCATGATCCACAACCTTATACAAACGAAGAGTTTTGCATGCATACAAGCACACTTACATAAATACATGCACACCATAGATACTTGCATATCATGGGTACATACACTCTATGGAACCAACTTCCTCCCATGACTCACTCATTGCTGCAAGCTGGGGGCCTCCTGCAAACTTCTGCGGCTTAAAGACAGTCTTATTTTCTCGGGGTCTGTCGCACATGGAGCACCTGTGATTGTTGTGGCGCTATATAAATTTACAAATACAATACCATGCATACCATAGATTCGTGCATGTTACAGATACATGCATACCACATATACATGCATATCATAGGTTCACGCATACCATAGATACCTGCATACCACAGATACATGCATGTCATAGGTACATGCACTCCATAGATACATGCATACAATAGATACATGCATACCATAGATGTATATGCATATCACTGATGCATGCATTCTATGGATCCATGCTCCTGATGACATCATGTTGTCTTGTGTTGCTTTTATCCACAAAGGCCTTTCCGATCCTGAGGCAAAGCAGAAATACATCCAGGCAGTGTTGGACTCCTTGCCAGAACCAAACCGTTCAACTGCCTGTTACCTCATCGACCACCTCATCAGGTAAGTCAGATGCTGCAACACACTTTCAGCTTCTTCATAGAAAGTATCACCTGTCTTCTGGGTTCCTCTGTTTGACTATAGCAGTTTCTTGTGGCTGGATGGATATAAAAGACTGTTCAGGTTGTTGTTGCAGGTCACTCCGTTATCATCCTCAACTTTCCATTGACTTTGCTCTGTCTGTATAGCCTACTGAGTTTATAGAGTTGATATGGGATACTAATTCAATAGAAATCATGAAACGTTTTAATATGAGTTTTTGGTGCTGGAAACTAGTTTGAAGTTATATATGAGTAACTAACCGTTATCTTGTCTTCTGAAATTAACTGTCCCAATGTTTGTTACATCTTCCTGTCTTGTTCTAAACACTCACCATTTATTGCATTCTCATGTCATGCTCTAAACAGTTTCACTGCTTATTGCATTCCATTTTCTTACTGTGCACATTCCCACTGTCTATTGCATTTTCTTATCATAAGTAATTACCTTACTATTTATTATTTTCTCCTGTCCTAAATTACCCCACTGTTTATTATATTCTCTTGTCTTGTTTTAAACAATCCCACTATTTGATACATTATCTGATATTACCCTAATCAATCCCACTGTTTAATCTGATCTGAATGGCAGATGTTTTGATTATCTGACTTCAGAGTGGCTGCATATGAACCTGAGAATAAGATGACGCTACAAAATCTGTCAACTGTGTTCGGCCCAACACTTCTTCGTCCAGCGGTTAAAGAAGGCCAGCAACAGACGCTTGAAGAGCTCTTCTCAATCGGAACACGAGACGCCATGATGCAGACGTCCATCCTTCTCTACATTCTTAATATCCGAGCCAAACAAGCGGCCGTGGCTTAACATTCATTCATCTGATGTATTGTTGAATCTTCTGTTTCTTCTGAACTGGAATCTTCATTCCGTGTTGAGGGTTGACGACAAGGAACATGTAATGCACTGCAAGGCAATCAGACACCATCCACTTGTCACTGATGATTTCTATCAAACTGCAAGAGTTTCTTTAGAACTTGTATTTTATTATGCGTACAGTGTAACTTCACACATGCAGTGTAACTTTACACTTAGAGAGTAGCATTAATGCAAGTACTTATTAAACCCAGTACTTGTTTAACCAATGATGATTTGATAGTTTGGTCTAGGATTCCAGTGACGTGCACAGGGCCAGAAGTTTTTAGAGTTACTGTTGAGTAGAGGTGAGGTATGCTCTAAAGCTTTGCCCTTGAGTAAAAAACTGAAATGTTGCTGTGCTTACAGTTTAAACTGAATTGTTCACTTTCTGGTGTTAATTGGTGGACTTTCGAGTGTCGCTGGTGATATTTGAATGAGATTAGTTTGACCTGTCACGGAAAGGTTTCTACATGTTCCTCTGGCAAATGGCTGGGTCAAGATGGCTTACTTGTTGACTTCATCTCTATGTTCTGGGTTTGAATCCCAGTGTGTCACATGACATTTCGAATTTACTTTGCCCATAGGGAATAGTCGCAGTACTGTTGCTTTGCTTTTATCATGTTTGTTCATCAGCCTCAGGAAATTAGCTTTGAGGGTCACCATTGATATTGGCATGTAATAGATTGGCTGTTACATCACATTAACATTGAATAGCAATTATGAATACCCATTGGTCTATGTTAAGATCTGTCTAGGTTCCTAATATAGGCCATGGAGGCCAATTGTTTTTCACAGATGTTTCTTTATTGAGGAAAGTAAAATCATGAAATTTGTGAGTAAAATGTGCATGCAGGTTATTGCATATAATTATGGTCCAAACAACATTTTGACCATTTCCTTTGTTTTACATAAGGGTTTATTAACAGACTGATATTTAGCGTGCCTTTTTAATGACCATTAATGCTTGTTAGTGACTGTTTATGCTTGGCAGTGACTGTTCATGTCTTTTAGTAACCATGTATGCCTTTTAGTAACCGTTTATGCCTTTTAGTAGCCGTTTTATGCCTTTTAGTGACCATTTATGCCTTCAAGTTGTCACTGATCTCAAAAATTCTTCTTTCTGAAAGAAATAAAATTGCCTCGACTGGCTACCATTCCGCTTGTGCCACTATCATTCCTAACTTGAAATGACTACCTTTAACTGTGGTATTTGATGTTGTTTATAAATATTCTTTTCTTGCCACTCAAGTAGATGGGGTAATAAATTGTTCTGTGCTTTGGCGACCGTTTCTGTGTTCAGGATGTTTCATTTGTCTATGCAGTTCAGAGTATTTTTCTGGTTGTCAGTTACCGTGGTATAACAAGTTGTAATTACATTTATGTGGGTTTTAAACATGGATCTAAGCCTGTTCACTGGTTTAAAATTCTTTCGTGGCCTTCTGTTGCTTGCTGGTCAGGTTTGTTGATGAAGTTAAATCAGCTAAAAGGTGATGATGTTTAATATAGTTAATATAAACATGCTTGTTTCTATCAGTTACTGATTAAAGTCTTTTGCATTTCTTGCCTAACAAAGTTTTTCGTAACTTGAAAGTTTTTTTTCTGGTTCAGGCAAAGCAGCAAGCAAGCCCAGAGCATACCCATACCTGTGAAGCTCCAGTCTTTGGTTGAGGGGGCTTAACACTTTAACAAGGAACTGCATTGGTTTCCCAGTCAGTTTTAGTACATGCTTATCGTTAAAGTGTTAATTCAGTTTTGGACTTTTGGTTTTGTTGCACTTGGTTCTATAGAGAATTACCAGGTTTCCTACAGTCAGTGCTGGATTTATTGAATTCCAATGAATTATGATTTTATGTAGATTTGATTGAATACTGGTATATTTTGATTGTTGATTTCTTAAAACTGAAGGCATTGTATTTAAAATGTATATGAATTATACTGTGTTTAGAAACTGTTGATTAACTTGTAATTAGTTTCTTTCTTCCTGGAGATATGAACTGGCAATTAAAGTAGCGTAAAGAATTGAAGGGAGTTTTTTTATTATAATTACTTTTACATAAAATTTGAATATTCATTAGTTAGCAGTTAATTTAAATTTACTCTTGGCATAATTTAAATACCTTCTTGGGCTGTGATGATTTGAATTTCGTCATATGTGACCATATCTGCGGGAACTCAAACAAAGTTGAGATGCTAATTTGCTAGCAAAGCGCTCAGAAGGTAGATAAGCATGTGCCAAAATTAGTTCTTTGCATATTTTAAATCACTTTTGTGTTGTTATAAAGTTGAAAATCCTTATAGAATTTCACTGTGTATTTTTATTTGCAATTTTATTATGATGCCTCAATGAAAGCATAATTTAACATGTTCCTTTAGTGCATCAATTATAATGGAAATTGTTATCATAACCAGTTTTTAAACGGGAGATTTTATGGTATTTATGGTAGCCGCAGAAGACTCTGAAATTTATTATTTTTTAAAACATGCTTGGCCATAGGTGTACAGATTTAGGAGGGGTCATTAATCCATTGCAGTCTCAAACCCTGTTTTAATTTTTCCCAACTTTGTGAGAGTTTTACTCAGGTATGGTCACATGAATCGAGAAGAAGTTATTCACAATTTAAGAGCATATACAGAGTATTTCACATTTAAGTGCTTTAGACATTGCTGTTAGTAAATAAAGCATCCATGAATTATTTCTTATGCTACTGATGAAACATCTTCTTGCCTCTGTACAAATGTGTGCCAAAGTACGTTTCAAATATTGTTTAGTTACTGTGTTAGTGTTCATCAATTGTGGTAAAGTTAGCCGTTTTTCTCCTATAATTTACTAAACAATTGAATTTTAATCATTAATTTTAATCTGTTGTAGTACAAAGTGCCAGTTTAATGTGGTTACAGAAACAATATACATTGCCTCAGAGGCCCTCAAACAGCTGTATACAAATGCTGAGTGGTGTTAGAATGATCACAGTCAAGCAGTATAGTGTTTCTGATGTGATGGATATCTGTAAACTTGTTGTGTGTTGCAATAAGCCAATAAGAGCATATGCATGGATACTTTACACAAGCTTACACAAGCTGTCTCAGATATCAGTGAAAAAGTTTTGAGAAAGATTCTGAATTGATTTATATGACTTAACGTGGTCGAAATGTGTATGAGTATAATTGCAGCCATTCTAAGTAAGTGAGTAATCTTTATTAGTGCAAGACAAGAACCCACACTTTACAACAACAGTGTATACAATCTTGAAAAAATAGCACAATGTCAATAGGTCGAAAAAGCTAATGCAATATTATAAATACTGTCCATCTACTAATTGCTCTTTACCTTGATATAATTCCAGTTGGAAAGTCACTTTTAATTGACATGTCAGTTACCATTGTCGGATCCCTCATTGAACTTTCATTTTATCAAATTTTAGCAGTGACTTAAGGAATTGTTGAAAGTTTTTCGCTGAAGAAAGCACTGAAGATGTTGAGAAGGAAGAAGATTACTCACTTACTCAAAAAATTCTGCAGATTGCAGTAAAAAAAGTCCAATGCCTGACATTGTTATTTAAAAAGCCTCTATATGAAATATCATTATTAATGATAATGTTAATTAATGCAGCAGTCACTTGTAATTTACTAATTATGAATGATGTATGCATATAATGACACACTACATTCAATTTTTTTAACTTGTTTTGGTTTTTAAACCTGGTTTTCTTCCTGCTTTGAAACCAGATGGTTCCATATTTGACTGTTGGAACTCTAGTTTTCTTTTCTAGTCTGCGCAATTTTGTCTTCTACACGTTCTACAATTTAAAACTTTCAGAGTGTGGCAGAAAGATGCATTTAAGCAAGATCTTGTTATATGATTTGTATAGCCTTGATTTGTATAGCAATTGGAGACGGTGCGTTTTCTTATCGTCCAAGTGCACATTTTATTTGTTATGATTGCAATGCAGTGTTAGGTTTGAAGTATTCGTATAATGATGTAAACATTCATAGAGAGTGTACACTGTACAGTCTTTTGTAGCCGCTTCTTTTAATGCAACTTAGTTTCTGTAAAATTCTTTGATCTTTCTTTTGCTTACCCTTCTAAGTGGTAGGCCTACATGGCAGCCAATTGGTTAGAGCGCTCCCCTTGTAATGCGGAGAGAACAGGTTCGAGCCTCCTCAGAGATGTTTACTGTGTAGGGACCTTGAGCAAGTCCTTCACTCATAATTGCTTGGCACCATCGATTGATGCTTGGTCATTATATAGTGGGGCTTAATAAAATAAGATAAAGATAAGAATATTCATCAACTGACCGCATTTTGGTGTACAGACATGGTAATAAACATGCACTTTCATCAATCATTCATTGAGCTGATTAAGACAGTCCAATGCTCTAAAATCTCACATATTATTCTAAATCCGATATATCATCCTAATCATGGAAGTTGTCCTCATCATGCTATCTGCCAAAGGGATTGTGCGGTTATGGGCGCAGGTGGTAGGAGGTGGCTTTGACCGGCGGGATCAGGTCATGCAGTACATGGCCCCTATTTACCAGGACAGCAGTTAAGAGGCTCGAATCCGCCCCAGCACATAGCTGTTCAAAGGAGGGAGTAGGTCCTATCTAGTGTTGTTTTTGTCAACGAAAACGAAAACGAAAAATGGCAATTAACGAAAATTGAACGTTTTCGTTGACGAAAACTAAAACTAAAATACGCAGACAACGGAAACTAAAACTAAAACGAAATTTGTAGCAATAAAAACTGAAACGAAACGAAAATTGATCAAACGAAAACTAAAACTATATTTATCAAAAAATAATTTTTTTTAAATTTTTCTTTACTTACTTAATTCATCATTTGTATTGTACTGCCTTTTGCATCATGTGCAAAAGGTATGCTCTGCTAACATTTGTTCATATATTTTAAGACACGCGAGGAGAACGAGAACGAGATGTTGCTACTTCCAGTTTTTTTTCATTTACTTTCCGCTACAAATTCATCTATTTCGATGTTAACAAAAGCTGTGGTACTTTACTGCGACAAGTTCACTTAATTAATGCAGTAATGTCGAAAGCCTCACTCGTCTCTGACTTAATTGTAGCGTGACGAGTATCAATGGTCGACCAAAGGATAGCCCCGTTTGGGATTATTATTATTATTATAGTATTGAGCTTGATTCGACAAAGTGCTGTGTTCGACTTTAGGTTGAACACAGCACTTCTAATTTCGCAGTTTAGCGTTCTTAATTATTCGTCCACTGCAGCATTATTATTTTTCATCAATTCAACTTCTATTTGGGCAAGAATTCTTTTCATCAATCCAGGTTCTATTTAGCAGGAATTCTTTTAATCAATTCAGCTTCTATTTAAACAACGTGCAATTATATTTCATCAATCCCGCTTCTATTTAAGCAAGAATCTTTTCATTAATCCCTCTTCTATTTAGGTAATAATTATTTTCATCAATCCGACATCTATTTAGCAAGAATTCTTTTCGTCAATCAATCTTGTATTCGACCAACGCTAAAACCAATACAATAAATGGCGAATAATTAGGAATACTAATAATATCATGCGAAATTACCAAACTTCAAGTGACTGGTGGTGCTGGGACAAACCCTGAATATTTGGTTTTTTGTGTCTAAAATTTAAATGGAATTAAATAATTGGTAAAAATTAAACTGAAATTAAATCACTACAAATAAAACTGAAATAAACTTACTAAAACTAAAACTAAAATTAGCTTACTAAAACTAAAACTAAAACGAAAATTGATCCATAAAAACTAAAACGAAAACTAAGACTAATATTGACACACAATAAAAACTAAAACTAAAACTAAAAATGAAGACTAACAATCGTAACTAAAACTAAAATTGAGACATTATTAAAACAACACTAGTCCTATCCTCAGCAGTGTTGGGTAAACTCACACAAGAAATGAGTTAAATCAAAACTCAACTCATGCACCTCAAAATGAGTTGAAACTCAAACTCAACTCATCCTAAATGAAATGAGTTAACTCAAACTCAGTTGTTAAATGAGTTAACTCATCAACTCACTTGTCTCATACCAGCACGTTCTAATCGAACGTTGTACAAATACACAGTTACCAGGAAATGGTATCATCAGTTTATTATTACTAGTATAACTGTTATTATTATTAATGGGATAATGGATAAATCAGGTTATTATTACTGAGTCAAAGTAAACACCATAGTCCACATGTTTCACATCTTAAACATGACTGGTATTAGCTTTAAGCAGAAGTTTTTCAAAGTTGGTGTGTGACAGCCTGTTCCGATATAAAAAAAACGGCTTGTTTCAACATAATATGTGCCGAGTGAGTTGAGTTTAAAATAATTGAGTTATAACTCAAACTCACAGAAAATATGAGTTAAATCAAACTCATAACTCACACTCTTTAAGATGAGTTAACTCAAACTCATAAATCACAGCAAGTGAGTTAACTCGTGAGTTTAAACTCATCTGAGTTAACTCATACCCAACACTGATCCTCAGGGAGGTAATGGAATCGGATAAGGCGGTGCATGATGGACTGGAGCCTATCTTCGCCGTGGCCGATAAAGCCCTGCCAAGCTGGGGAGGCATAATAAGTGCATACTACTGCTGCTGCTACTACTACTACTAATAATAATATCGCCGACCAGGGTGGACTTCATGGACTGGTCTGCAGGAGGTCGATGGGTGGGAAGGGCAGCGCGAAACGCCGCTATAACTGACATAATCTGGAGAGCCTTCTGGAAGGCGGATATTCCGAGCTCAAGGGAACCGTCAGGATTGAGCGACACCGATGGAAAGAGACCAGATGGAGCCACATTGGTCCCATGGACGAGAGGCAGATTCACAGCATTGGACGCAACAGCCATCCACACGTGCGCAGCGTCTATGTCCTCCACCTGACGTCGACAGTAGCCTACTGAACGCAAGCGCACCATAATTGAAGTCGGCCTATTCATCCCTCCTCGCTATTCACGAATTCATGCCGTTGGCCATCGAATGTACTGTAGGCCTAATGTAATGTAATGTAAATCTTCGAAAATTTCTCCGCGCCCACAAAAGCCACGTCAGGGAGACCAGCTTATTCACCCACCGGTGCTATATCAAATCAAGCCCGCAATAGCCAAACTCCTCTGTTAGTTTCGGTGCCAGGTCAAAATCCGGGGAGGTCAAACCGAGGAGACAGCTAGCATGGTGCTACGGTGCTGCTTCATATCGGTGATGAAGGTGGTCGTTAATTTTTCTTCAACCCTATTTTGCCGCCCCTGCACAAGTGCCGCCCGGGGCGAATCGCCTCTGCCCCCTCCTTTGGTAGGCCTACGCCACTGTCAATACCAATTAAAACCATGGTAGGTCCGAGGTCCGAATGCTGCCTGTATGCGTTAGGGACCTAAGTAACCTCTGCGTTACCCCGTTTCCCTGCAGCTACCCCGTTTCCCAGTTAGATTAGCCTACTTTTGGGTATTTTCCATGCAGATTCTTACTGCATGTTAATCTCCTGAAGAGGTATATCCACCGCTGCCGTTGCTAGTCCCAAGCCATTGTTAAGAAAACGAAAATAACAAAGAACAAGACATAATGCATGCTGCAGAAATTCTGTTTCTTTCAAGTCAACAGACGTATTAAAAGATATTTTGATAATTTCAGTCAAAGGTCATTCCAGGTAAACATTTAAACTTAGACCGTTGTCCAGAGAAACTGATGAGACCCGATATCTCACCGCACGCAATCCCTCCCTCCCCTCTCTCTCTCTCTCTCTCTGAAGCCCACGCACCTGTCATTATATACTTACGCATGTACCTCTAATCCCCGATAAATAATATTGGATCCCATGCCTTATGTTACTATATATCAGTGCTCAGATCGAATAGCCTTAAATCTAAAACTGGCCAATGTCTTCCATTCTGTAATCACCCTCTCTAAGAATTAAATATAGCACCTGTCACGTCAAATCGTCCTTCCTCTTTGGATTAATGAAGTAAACCTATAACTGTTTCAACAACCAAATGTATATCTGTAACAATTCTCAGGCTCAAAGTGTCAGTCGCTTTGCTGAGGTCAGGCTAAGGCTTAGGGTGTCATAAACTTCCATAAAGGGCACTGTAGGTAAGAGATTCCTTAGGCCTAAGTCGTGACCGCGATTCTAAATACCAATCACCAACGGTACTACAAAGAAACATAAGAATTACAATCGATTTTGCCCGAAAAGATCCTTTTAAAACAATTTTTAAAATTGTCACCCGAGAAAAACTTGCAAACAAAAAACAGCGTCCACGCCAACAACAGAACACAGCGTCTGCATGTCATCCACTCTGGCTCAGAGTAAGCTTATTGTACAAGAACAACCGATTGTGAAATGAATGAATGAACGAACGAACGAACGAATGGGTGAATTGAAGAAAAGTTTGTCCAATCGTTACATTAAATGAAACTAGCAACTAAAATTTAAATTCGAATTCAATTAGACGTTACATAAAAATAATAATAATACCGTGGAGGCCGAGGAGGCGGAATGGCGCGTGGTGGGAGGGCGACGAGACAGAGAGCGGTATGCGAGGATAGCGTATACTGCGGCAGCGCATTGATAATGAGTCGAAGTCCATCGGCGATCGGAGGAAGAATGCAGCGTGTGAGGTGAATGGACCTCTCCCTCAGCGCCAATCTGTATACGCCTCCCGACTCCTTTGTCGTACGGACTTAGAAACTCCCGGTTACGAGTTGGAATCCATATCCCGGTCCACTTTCAAGTCCCGAGCAAAGCGTTCAACCTCCAGTTCTCCAGTTCTCCAAACAACTCAGTCTTCCCCTCTACTGCCCGCCGTTGTTCACCGCCAATTTTCAGCTCCCCGACTCTTGCAGTCCCCCCGCTGATGTCGTCCTTGTCCCGTTCGGCCTTATTGACCCGGGAGGTCGCCGGGGTTGTGGGAACGGCGAAAAGCTGATACCACTCCGCCCAGGGATGACAGGGAGGAGGTACTCCCCCGTTGTGGGTTCGCAGTTGTGGAATTTATAAAGGTAGGGAAGGAATTCAATTTTTGTTCCTTCCCACTCTGGTGTCCTGCGAGCCTCCGAACAATGTTTCCATTTTCTGAACGCTAACAGAACACATTGCACTTTCCCGGATGAACCTCTCTCCAAACTCATTCCACAACTTCAAGCAAGTCTCCTGCCTCTGTCTTCTCGACGTCTCTGCGCTTTCGACACCGGGAAAGCGGTGCTTTTCCGTTGCTTCTTCACAGACAATTATGGGTGATCAACTTGTCCAGGGTTGCTACGCAGTGGTGATGAAGGTGGTCGTCAAACCTGCTGCCTTCCGGATGCAAGGCACAGAACAAAGCTCTACAGTCTACACCACGACGCCCCGCACCAATCTAATGTGGCCAGTCTAATCTCAAAATGGATGTCCTCCAGATTCGAATGCTGCCTTAACCCTTCCAGAACAGAATTCCCTGCCTTGGCCTTTCGGATTAACCCTAGGGCTACCCCGTTTTTTTGTTAGATTGGCCTACCAAAGGGGGTATTTTCCATGCATGGATTCGTGTTTGGTTGTTTATATCATAACTTGTAATATACCACTGCTGGATTCAGCATTCATTTCTGTTACAGAAATGGTATATTTAGAACAACATTATGTGAATGCACCTCGAAATTACATCACTTTTAACAGTGCAACAGACGTAATTAGCAGATATTGTATATTATTGCAGTACAAAGGCCATTTCAGGTAAACATTTAAACTCAGATTATGTTGTCCAGAGAAACTGATGAGAGGATTTTCAGTTTCGCAATCCTCGGAAAGGTCTTTCTTCTCTGTC
Organism: Aporrectodea caliginosa; assembly: GCA_020284085.1. NCBI lineage: Eukaryota > Metazoa > Annelida > Clitellata > Crassiclitellata > Lumbricidae > Aporrectodea > Aporrectodea caliginosa. The sequence goes on from JACEVL010000675.1 coordinate 123,173, forward strand.
TAAACCAAACACAACTGTAAATTCACAATTGCACAAAGAATTCGAATTAAAAATCTTAGCTATGAGGAATTTCACCTATTTGATGGCCTCAATCTGTGACAGGCTCATTTCCGATCCCTCTGTAAAGAACTTATGCATGAGGCCCTAATTACAATAAATTATGATTTCTTATGTTTCGTCTTCCAGGAAGTAATTATATACGCTTTGTCATTGATTAATTATTAATTAATTAATCCATTCATTAATTCATTAAGACAGTGCATAAAATATATCGGAAACTGTAAGATGTTAACAACACTGGAAACTAATAGCTAGCATGCACGTAGGCCTACTTTTAGTTTGCAGGTAAGCCTATAATATAATTATTAATAATTATTACGTCCATAGATTCAGAAGTTTCAACAGTCACACGAAATCTTTAGAGTATGTTATATCTACCTAGCTATAGACATGCCGTCACCGGTATATTTCCTGGATTCCTGGTGCTCAATTTGAGATTTATTTGGCTTTTTACTGGGTGCGCTTCCCAAAATCTGTTTACAACCCCCCCTCCCCCACATAGAGTACGTAGGACTAAATGTGCAATGGATTATTTTGTAAAGGTAGGGAAGGAATTCAATTTTTGTTCCTTCCCACTCTGGTGTCCTGCGAGCCTCCGAACAATGTTTCCATTTTCTGAACGCTAACAGAACACATTGCACTTTCCCGGATGAACCTCTCTCCAAACTCATTCCACAACTTCAAGTCTCCTGCCTCTGTCTTCTCGACGTCTCTGCGCTTTCGACACCGGGAAAGCGGTGCTTTTCCGTTGCTTCTTCACAGACAATTATGGGTGATCAACTTGTCCAGGGTTGCTACGCAGTGGCTTGAGGTGGATTCAAACCTGCTGCCTTCCGGATGCAAGGCACAGAACAAAGCTCTACAGTCTACACCACGACGCCCCGCATCAATCTAATGTGGCCAGTCTAATCTCAAAATGGATGTCCTCCAGATTCCTCTGCCTTAACCCTTCCAGAACAGAATTCCCTGCCTTGGCCTTTCGGATTAAATCAAGACAGTCTCCAAGCAGCCACCCCGCACAATTCGTTCATCCACTTTTTTCCAGACCTCCAGTCCCTGACAGGGTGAGAATTGCCGGGGGGTTGGGGGCAATGTTCCCTCTAGTCTTTCTTAGGCTCCCATAGTAAAGTCTACAGTTCGCACCCAAACTGCACATAAATCACCGTCTAACCCCCCCCCCGTTATTTTTTACAATTCCCATACTGGTCCATGAGTCATCTATCACACTGGACCTAGACTCTGAAACGATCTCACTCCTGAATTCCGCAAATATTTGGTTCCTCCGCCAATATTGCCACTCATCCATCATCATCATCTTTAAGCTTATATAACACCAGGCCCTCTGGCCTTCAACTCAACATTAAAGATCACCTCTTCAAAAATTCCCACCCGTATTTTCTGATCTTCCGCCTTCCAATCTTCCTCGACCTAAAAGAAACCCGCTTTAGCAGCTCCTCTTTCTGGTCTCTCTGGAAACCGGACCTTGACCTCCTTTCGTCATCTCTGGACAACCCCTAGCTCTCACTCGACACAGCCCTTTAGAAATATGAAATTATGACGACTTCGAACTCGACGATTACAGTTTTAATATTTTACCTTTATGGATAGTATGGGTCGGCACCGTTCGTCGTCAAAGTTTTTCCAGTCGCGGGTTTGGTTTTCGTAGGTCCTGGACAGCTGCACCTGTAATAGGCTACAATCTTAACCGTAAACCTATACCAACCCCAAACCTTTATAAGAAGAACTGAGAGGCCAATGAACACTTTGAAGATTCCAAACAATAGGCCATAAACAGACTTGTATACGAGACATCTTACTTCGAGACCGAGACAGTGGGGTCCGAGACCGAGACGAGGCACAAGGTCCGAGACAGTTCAGGACAGTTCAAAACGAGTTAAATGCACATTGGAACCAAATCCCGAAACAATTTTTCTCTCAGCTGTTGAAGTCTAATACCAGGGACAATAATAGTCACATCAATCAGCCGATCACCTGAATTGTATAACCTATAAAGAAATTAAATATCTCAGCCATTCTGAAACCTTCTAAATGGTTCTAAAATTTAAATCAACAAAATTCCGTTTAATTATTTGCGACATAAGTCACATCAATCACCTTGAGAAACTCGATGATGTTCCAAACGTTTCGCTTATGTTGGCTTTACACCAGCGGCCATTTATTTTGTTTTTCATTGATTTCAAATTGCGTTAATGCAAATTTCACTATTTCAGGTTCTTTATGAGACATTTTAAGGTATTTGCACTGAAAGAAACTAGAAAATTTAAATAAAGCAATAAAGTACAAACTTAAAACTGCTCTTTTCAATATTCTGTTTATACCAGAAACACAGCGTTTGTAAAGCTCGGGTTTGTTTAGTTATCCGTTCGACACAGGACAATTTTATAGCGGGATAGGGCCTACTGTCAGAAGTTCAGAACCAAAGACAGTTTGCGTGAGAACTATGGAGACCGCTTCTACACGAGAACAAGACTTTCGCTTCGAGACAGTTTCCAAAAGTCAAGAAATGACCTTGAGACCGAGACCGAGACAGTGGGGTCCGATACCGAGACCAAGACCGAGACATAAAAAATCCTATCTCAAGACGTCTCGAGACCGAGACAGTGTCTCGAGACAATCCAAGTCTGGCTATAAATAGGGATTTGTCTGATTGTTACGGCCGAATTATTATCTAATCAGCATGATACCGATATTTCGCTTACTTTTCGAGCTCATCTGTTGTCATTTCGCTAAAGCTTTCGTTCGCAGTTGTCAACGAGGTCAACCATCTTCAAAATTGCTCAACTGTTAGGCCTACTCGTGGACTATTATGTTCTGTCATCTACATTCAGTGATGTCTGCATGGCCTACATGATACTGTTGACTTTGCCTGTGACTGTTCCGACATGTGAACGATCATTTTCAAAAATGATGCTCATCAAAAACTATCTACGAACTACAATGGCAGAAGAGCGGCTGAGCGACCTGGCAATGTTGTCATTAGAAAATGAATATGCTGAGGAGCTTAATTGACACTTCAAAAGTGGTGGATATTTTTGCCCAAGAGAAAGAGCGCATACGAACGTTTTAATTTTAGGATCTTCAGTCTTCTTAGACTACCGTAGAATTGACACTTGTGACTTGTCCAATTTGATTATAGAACCTTACTTATGTTGTATGCAACAGCGTTTTGCACAGCATTTTATTTAAATCGAAGGGCGATTCAAGGGGAGTGGCCCACCACCGAAGCTCTGCACAAGGGCCCCCAAAACCTTTGCTACGCCACTGATGACACATGACTAACAATTTTGCTTAGGCATTTTTAATGAATAGCCTATATTTTTAAATCAGGAGAGTTTTGGCATTTGTTTCATGGTCCATAACAAATTGGGAGCAATACTGAACTTTTCCCAGGAGGAACAATTTACCGAATTAATTCGTAGATAGTCTACGCGAAAGATAACGATAAGCCTAAGCTGAATTAAATACGAGCTGAGAGTCATAGACGGATTGTCACCGTAATCATTGATTTCTAGTCAGTGGTCACGCAGAACTTTCACTTTATCACTTTTTGATATTTGATTGGTGTAAATACGTTACCTGTAGACAGGTATATCAGAACATGGTCCAGTTTCTGTGCATCTGTTCCCGTTCTCTCTGACACCCACAGAGAACCTGAAATCTGTAACGGCGACTTCCAGGCCAGGACAACCCGAACACAGGGTGTTGGAATACACAATCCCAGTCGTTGAGTTGGTATACTGGATTCTAGTGACGTCTCCCAATCCACCAACTTTAGGACTGCACTGCCGCAAAAAATCACCAAATCTTTAATTATTACTCGATTAAATTACATATTAACGGCCTTTCGGACATCATTCAATCTAGTATTTCCAAATACTTATGACAGTGTTTAGGGAAAATAACCCAAAGCTATAGATATCACAAATCGAGCAGAGATTTTTTTAAAGTTTGAAAACGCTTCACAAGGTTTGAAAACGTCTTGATTGACATTTAAGGATACATCCATCAGTGGCTGTTATCTTAGATCTGTTAGGATTGTGAAAGCTCGATGAAACTTCAAAATGTGCATAGGCCTCCAGTTTTATTTTAAGCCAGAATTATTGCATATGCAGAAGATCAGTCCTGTAAGTAAGCCTATAGCTACGTCAGCAAAAAGAAACAGGGATGGTTTTAAGCGTCAGAGAGTTGTTTCTGAACTAGTATCTGAAAAAATCTTGCCTCATCTAATCATTCTAATGTCCGACCTGTTTCAATTACTTAGGACGCCTATAGTTTAATTGCAATTAAACTTATCACATGATGCTTTCTTATTAGGCTATCAGTAGAATGTGTCTAATCCAGTCTGATCTAATTAATATACGTTCCAATCCTTTAAAGTTTAGCCTATCTTAGCATCGGTCCGTGTGATCTAGAAGACGCAAGCTTTCTTCTCTCAATCCTACACGGCATCGTAATTGTAAGCTTAACATATCAAAAGCGAAACTTAAATTTAAGTGCAGGGCATCAACTTTTCCACGAGCCACTCTTAATTTGTTTTTATTGTATTTTTTATTTGATCATTTATAAAGCGCTTCTCATAGCATGGGCCTTTCAGAAGCGCTCCCAGTGCGAGGTACTCCGAGGAAAAAGGAAGGTGAGAGAAAGAGGTAGGCCTAGAGATGCTACTAGAGAAGATTGTAGAGCGTAGAGAAGGAGGAAGTCGATTCCATAAAGAGGGACCTATGCACACAAAGGACCTGGATTGAGCCATTGCGGTCCTAACACAGGGAACAAAAAGGTCAAGCCGGTCAGAGGATCTGAGAGGACGCTTTGACGTGGCAGAGAGGGGGCGGAGAATTTGGTGACAAAGATATTTTGGAGCAAGACCCAGTTGAGATTTGAGCATGAGAATGAGAACTTTAAATTGGATGCGCACAGAGAGAGTCCTGAAGCCAATGAAGTTGTTCAGCCATAAATGTAGAGATGTGAGAGAATCGAGGGAGGCGAGCTATAAGTCTGGCAGCAGCATTCAGTACAGACTGAAGAGGAGATAGACGAACTTTGGGTAAGCCAACAAGGAGAGAATTACAATAGTCAATTCGAGAACAGACAAAAGCATGGACAATTGAGGTGAAGGTAGAGGATGAAACAGATCTGCGAATAGCTCTAAGACGCCTAAGTTGGAAGTAAGAAGAGTTTATCATATCAATCATGACGGCATTGTGTATCAAAATGTTTGTTCCTCATGCTTCAATTAACATAAAACTGCATGAATCGAAACATTCTAACGAACGTAGGCCTACTCTTAAGAAACCAGAATGCCGAGCACAACCCTGCTGCAAATTTTTCACCATGCAGTGCCACTTTATGCAATTTTCACTGTCTTTGTAGTCAAACTTATAATACAGTTGTTGTGTCATTGAGATAACGATGTGAAATTATTAAGAATTTTTGAAAATCATAATAACTTGAACTAGGCTACTGAATAAATTGATTCACTTGTGTTTTTGAGGCTTAAGTAAAATCTATGGACTGATATAATACGACTCACATAGCATGGTTTCACTGCAGATCCATCTGGCGGTCGAGGCCACGCAATAACCTTCTGGGCATAGCACACTGTCCATGAAGAGTTCATTTTTATGCCTGCCATGACTGCTTGACATCTTAAAGTGTCTGACGCCTGGACATTTCGTTCCGAGTTCAATGCAAGACAGAAGCAGGCGAATACGAAGTAGTAGTTGAATCTTGCCATCTCGTAAGTCGTCGCTAGAACGGTATTCAGCTGATGAATGTTCGTTGCTGCCAATGGTGCTTTATATACACTCGATTAAAGCTCTCATTCGAAGAACACCTGTTGCTGTCATTGCAACATCTCAGCCATTAACACGAAGAAATAAACAGCACAATAAATTTCGCAACAGAACAGATCTTGCCTTCTGTCTAGTAGGCCTACTGTGTGACTTGACGTGGTCAAATAGTGCATTATTAAAATCATATTTAGATTTTTGTTGTTGTATACCATTAATTTCCTAGCATACTATTTTCCTTGAAAATGGAGCAGTGTTGTACAATTTTTTTCAAGTTTAAAAGCGTTTGAGAAGTTTAGAAGTAGTTTTGATTAAGCAACCATCGATAGATATTTTTGACATTACCACAACTCCTTTCTTTCTGCTGTTGCTTTTCCATGTCAATCTTCTTCTGTAATGAAATTGCCTCCTGTTTGTGTTCTTTCAAATACAGCTGATATTCGGAATGCGCCTTTCTCGCTGCATCAATGAAATCCTTATTTATAGGACTTCAGTAACAGATCAAAAATTCCTAACATTGTCTTTCACAGTCCGTGCAACAACGATTGTCTTCTCAGTTAGAGGCAGAGTGTCTGCTTAACAAGGCATTGTTCACAGAGAAACCACGTTCTGAGATAGCACTGCTGTGCGATAGTGTCAGAGCTGCCATCGCAACATATGCCAGATTAGCATATTTCTTTCCACTCACTCAGTCTGGCATTTCAATAACTTTGTGATAGAACTGTCATATGTTTCCAGAAGCATCATAGTCAGTTTGGAGAGGATTAGGCTAACGCTCTGATCACACATGTACATCAGCCACTCTGCCTGTACCTTATCACACATAATTATCAGTCATTTTTGTGATCTTCTTCAAGTGCAGGCACAGACGACTTATTGTTGATTTGCCTTGCTCTTCACGCTAATGGCTGAAGGCAAGAGAGAGAGAGAGAGAGAGAGAGAGAGAGAGAGAGAGAGAGAGAGAGAGAGAGAGAGAGAGAGAGAGAGAGAGAGAGAGAGAGAGAGAGAGAGAGATCTTAGAGCACAGGATTCATTCATCACTGGCAAAGTAATTTGCATGTAGGTCATTATCTTACTGAGGCAATGTCTGAATGCATAACGAAACTCTTTGCTCGTGTCGTCTTTCTTCACTTGAAACAATGCCAAATGAGTTCCCATGCCAATATCTATATCATTGACTGGGAACCTTTTTTCCATCATTGCATTTATTGGCAACCAATTCCGTATCTTGCATGTCCTTAACGACTTTAGATTTCAAGAACTTTAGCATCATACAGCGAATGAGTTCTTTAAGTTTGTCGTACAGGAAGGTAAAAGTGGATCACTCATTTGTAAGTTTGATGAAGTCCGTTAAACTTGAGGTAAAAATGCGACAAAGTTCAAATAAACAATAGTCGACTCATCGACAGAAGCTGCCTCAAGTCGCTTATACCTATCTAATGCACATGCTGCTTTACTGGTCCTTTACTAAGGAATATCTTCAAGAAATAGGTTGTCATAGCAAGGTATTGTTTGACTAGGCAGTCACAAACAGCACCAAGTGATAAACCAACGACTGCTAATTATTTTTCACAAAATACTTACCAAGTTGTTCAAGTAATTCGTCAACTTGTACTTCTGCATAATCTTCTGGTCATACAGCTAAGCGTTTAAACTAGAGAGTGACGTGGGGAGAAAATCTCGTCCCCATCCCCGCCCTGCAACAAGTAAATCTACCCCATCCCCCGCCCCATCCTCGCCTGGTTTGTCCCCATCCCCGTCCCATCCCCGCATGTTTCCTCCCCATCCCCACCCCATCCCCGCAGAAGAGGACATCATTAGAAAACTGATCAACATCGAAACTCAAACATTGAGAGCCCCTTAGTAAAGGCTGTATGAATTCATAGGAAGAAGCGTGCATGTGCCAATGTCAATAAGTGGTAATATTCCTTTTCTGCAGAAAGAGTTTAGCTTGTACAATATGAAGGTTTTAAGAAATGTTCAATCACCACCACCACCACCACCACCACCACCCCAAGTCATGTCCCTCTCTGAAGCGTTGCCATTTCCCCGACTCTGTGAATCATCAATAAGTGTCCTGAATTTCAGGACAGAACTAAATTTCAGGACAACTTTCAAATTTAAGAAATTTCAGGACAAGTGGGACCCCTGCGTTTTCCAATAATAGGACTACTACTTTAATAGGGTATTTACCGTATTTTTCATACAGATTCTTACTGTTCATCTCCTGAGGAGGTAAATCCGCCTCTGCCGTTGCTAGTCCCAAGCCATTGTTAAGGAAACGAAAATAATAAAGAACAAGACATAATGCATGCTTCAGAAATTCTTTGTTTCAAGTGTAACAAGTTTTAGATATCTAGTAATTTCCGTCAAAAGTCATTCCGAGTCAACATCCAGACTTAGACCGTTGTGCAGAGAACTTGACGTGACGATATTCAGTTTCGCAATCTTCGGGAAGGTCTTTCTTCTCTGTCCAAACCAAACACAACTGTAAATTTCACGATTGCACAAAGGATACGAATTTTAAATCTAAGCTATGAGGAATGTCCCTATTTGCTGGCCTAAATATATGACAGACTCTTTTCCCATCCCACTGTAAAAACCTAGCATGATTACAATATGATTTCTTGTTTTTCGTGAAACTGGTCGAAGTATTTAGCTTTGTCATTGATTAAATAATAAATTAATTGATCAAGCAATTCTATCATTCATTACTGCAGTGCATTAATAGCCTATATATATATATGAAACTGTAAGATGTTAACAACACTGGAAACTATAGGCCTAATAGCTAGCCTGCACATACTTTTATTTTGCAGGTAAAAGGACTATTAATATTATGACCATAGATTCAGAAGTTTCAAGAATCACACGAAATCTTTAGAGTGTGTTATAATAGCCTACCTACAAGACGGTATATTCATCCTGGTATATTCAACGGTATATTCATCCTGGTGCTCAATTTGAGATTTGAGATTTATTTTGGCTTTCCACTGGGAGCTCTCCCCAAAGTCTGTTTACAACCCCTCCCATATAGAGTAAATGTGCAATGGATTTCTAAAGGTAGGGAAAGAATTGAAATTTTTGTCCCTTCCCACTCTATTGTTCTGCGAACCTCCTCACATTGCACACTCCCGGCTGAACCTCTCTTCAAACTCATTCCACAACCTCAAACAAGTGTCCTGCCTCTGTCTTCTCGATGTCTCTGCTCTTTCGACACCGTTAATCATGGCCTCTTCATCGACTATTTTCTGCTCTACGAGGGTCCCAGTCCTTCTTGCATTCCCACTACGTCTCTGTCAAAGTCACTGCAGCCACTGCTCGCGCAACCCACCCCCGCACAGAGTAAATGTGCAATCGAGGTTTAAAGGTAGTGAAGGAATTGAATAAAAAACACATCTGACGCTTTCCTCTGTGGTGTCCTGCAAGCCTCCGTCCTGGGGCATTTCTCATTATCTCGCATAGGCCTACTAAACCGCAGATTCCTAAACTGCTGTCCACCGTCTTTAAGCAGATGACACTTCACTCTTCATAATCGTTCCTTCGATTCCTTTGTACTTCAATTGTGTGATCATGATGATGAGTTCTCTAACCGGGGAAGAGATGAGTGCGGTGCTTTCCCGTTGCTTCTTCACAGACAATTGATGGGTGAGCAATTTGTCTAGGGTTGCTACGCAGTGGCTTGAGGTGGATTCGAACCTACTACCCTCCGGATACAAGGCACAGAACATAGCCCACGACGCCCCGCACCAATCTAATGTGGCCAATCTTATCTAAAAATGGAAGTCCTCCTAACTCCTCTGTCTTAACCCTTTCAGAACAGAATTCCCTGCCTTGGCCTTTCGGATTAAATCAAGACTAGCCACCAAGCAGCCACCCCGCACTATTAGATCATCGTCTTTTTCTCCAGACACCCCAGTAATTGAGTCATCGATCACAATGCACCTACTCTCTGGAACGATCTCACTACTGAATTTCGCAAATTTTTGGTTCCTCTGCCAATATTTTCACTCATCCATCATCATCATCATCTGCATTAGGCTCCTCCAGATAACACCATTCAGGTCTTCAACTCAAAATTAAGGATCACCTCTTCAAAAAGTCCCACCCGTCTCTTCTGATCTTCCGCCTTCCAATCTTCCTCGACCTAAAATAAACCCACTTTAGCAGCTCCTCTTTCTGGTCTCTCTGGAAACCGGACTCTGACCTCCTTTCGACATCTTGGACAACCCCTCTGACTCGACTCAGCGCTGACGGATAAGCTGGTGCTATGTGGTGCTTTAGAAATATGAAATTTACGACAACGACTAAGAACTCGACGATTACAGTTTTAACATTTTACCTTTATGGATAATATGGATTGGCAATGTTCGTCGTCAAAGTTGATCCAGTCCCGCTTCTAGTTGTCATAAGTCCTGGACAGTTACACCTGTAGCATAAACTTAACCGTAAACTTATACCAACCCCAAACCTCTATAAGAAGAAATTAGAGGCCAATGAACACATTCAACATTCCAAACAATACGCAATAAACAGACTTGTATACGAGACATCAAACTTCAAGACCGAGACCGAACCGAGACAGTGGGTCCGAGTCCGAGACCGAGACGAGACACAAGGTCCGAGACTGTTCAAGACAGTTCAAAACGAGTGAAATGCACATTGGACCCAAATCCCGAAACAAATTTTCTCTCAACTTTTGAAGTCTTATACCAGGGACAAGTCACTGAAATCAGCTGATCACCTGAAATTGTATTGTATTGTATTGTATCTATCATTTTATATAGCGCCTCTCGCAGCACACCAATCAGAGGCGCTCCCAGTGCGAAAGACCCAGAGAAAAGAAAGAGGTCTTCAGACAACGAAAAGAGGCACTTGGCCCACCAGTTAATAAACAGGAACGTGTCAAAGGAAGAAGCTGGTTCCATAGTGCAGGGCCAATGAAGGCAAAGGCTCGCGTTTTAGCCATAGCAGTTCTCGCTCGCGGGACAAACAGATCATGCCTGTTTAGTGAGCGTAGCGGGCGAAGAGAAGTAGCCGAGACCGGCAGCCGGATAAGGTCACATAGATACTTGGGAGCTCGGCCGGTAGATGAATGAAAGTACCTTGAACTGAGCCCGAGCAATGAGAGGAAGCCAATGAAGGTGGTCAAACATGAAAGCAGAAATGTGGGATGAGCGAGGTAGTCGGGCTGCTAGTCTGGCCGCAGCATTTAGAACAGACTGAAGAGGAGAGAGACGAACCTTTGGGAGACCAACCAAGAGAGAATTACAGTAATCAATCCGAGAGCAGATGAAGGTGTGGACAATAAAGGTAAAGACAGAGGAGGAGACCGAGAATTGTATAAACTACAAAGAAATTAATATTTCAGCCATTCTGAAATCTTCTACATGATTCTAAAATTTAAATCAACAAAATTACATTAGCGACATAAGTCATATCACTCACCTTGAGAAACTAGATGATGTTCCAAGCTTTTCACTTATGTTGGCGTTATACCAGCGGCCATTTATATTATATTATATAAATTATATTATTCGTTGGTGTACCCCTATCTTACTTATTGTAATATGGTATGGGCATCTACTTATGATTCTAGACTACGGAGATTAATTCTATTGCAAAAACGTGCAGTTCGTATCATTGCGGGAGTTCCAAGGTGCGTTCATTCTGGACCACTATTTACTGATTTGAAGCTACTTAAACTAGAGCAGATTCGAACATTACAGATTGGCCTATTTATGTACCGCTATGAACATGGTTTTACTTCCAGCATGTTTTAAGGGATTTTTTCATCTAGGATCCGATGTTCATACTCACTACAGAAACTGTAACTCTTATCGCCCCATATACGCACACACCAATACTCGCTTATTCTCCATAAAATCTGTTGGCTCCACAACCTGGAACATGCTTCCCTCTCACATACGTTGTGCCCTCCACCTACGGCACTTAAAAAATGCTGCATGCCTACCTGATTAATGGAAATTAGCTATAACCTACCCTGCCGGATATTCTTTTTCACTGTTAGTTAAGGTTTTCGGTTTTTCTTTATATTTTCATAGTGTTTTGAATCGAGTTAATCATTTACTGTGTATTATGTACTATACTGTTTGCATTGCTATACGAAACTTGATATTGCACTGTTTATCAAGGATTTAGCTAATTCATATTTCTGAAATGTTGTTCTAGGTGTCCCTAGTTAGCGGGATCTTGATCCCTTTTGGGACTCCTCTTGCGGCCAATCCTGATACTTTATGTTGAAATGTTATGTGTTTTTTCATTTGGCTTCAATAAAAGAGATTTGATTGATTGATTTGGTTTACTTTTTTTCATTGATTTCAAATTGCGTAAATGCAAATTTCACTATTTCAGGTTCTTTATGAAACATTTTAAGATATTTGAACTGATAAAAAGTAGAAAATTTAAATAAAGCAATAAAGTACAAACTTTAAACTGCTCTTTTCAATATTCTGTTTAAACCAGAAAAACAGCGTTTGTAAAGCTCCGGTTTGTTTAGTTATCCGTTCGGAACAGAACAATTTTATAGCGGGTGACTGCCAGAAGTTCAGAACTAAAGACAGTTTGCGCTAGAACTATGGAGACCGCTTCTAGAAGAGAACAAGACAGTTTCCAAAAGTCAAGAAATGACCTCGAGACACGAGACCGAGACCGAGGTAATGGGGTACGATATCGAGACCGAGACCGTGACATCAAAAAACCAATCTCAAGACGTCACGAGACAATCCAAGTCTGGCCATAAATTGAGATTTGTCTAATTGTTGCATAGCATATGTAGGCTAATGTAATATGCCTAATGTAAATCTCATAAATTTCTCACACAAAATTTGCATCAGGAGATCAGTTTAAATAACGGAGCTATATGAAATCAAATTTGCAAGAGCCACGTTTTGACCAGTTCCGATGCCATTTAAACTATCATATCGTTTCGCGTTGGAAATATAGGGCTCATCATAGTGTTTCACTAACGATTACGGTTTCACGTGCTGTGAAACACGCTAAACAAACCGGTTAAACCAGCTCATGTTGAATGTATTATTTTATGTGTTAAGTGTGAATGTGATAAGCTTATGTTATGGCGACTAACCAGTCCACTCAGACGGTATCTGGCCAATGACACATGATTAAAAATGTTGCTTAGGTATTTTTAATTAATACATTTTTTAAATCAGGAGAGTTTTGGCATTTGTTTCATGGTCCATAACAAATTGGGAGCAATACTGAACTTTTCCCAGAAGATACAATTTGCCGAATTAATTCGTAGATAGTCTACGCGAAAGATGGCGATAACCTGAGTTAACTACGAGGTGATAGCTTTGGAAAGATAGGTCTACTGACTACTTTTAGCTCTAGAAAAGTTGGATGATGACTTAAATGTCACCGTAATCATTGCTTTCTAGTCACACAGAACTTTCACATTATAAGTTTTTGATATTTGATTGGTATAAATACGTTACCTGTAGACAGGTATATCAGAACATGGTCCAGTGTCTGTATGGCTGGTGCCATTCTCCATAACACCCACAGAATAGCTGAAATCTGTAACAGCGACTTGCTGGCCAGGACAACCCGAACACAGGATGTTGGAATACACAACCCCAGTCGTTGAGTTTGTATACTGGATTCTAGTTACGTTTCCCAATCCACCAACTCCAGGATTGCACTGCCGCAAAAAATCACAAAAGGCTTTAATTATTATCCGATTATATTACACATATACAGTTATACACGGCCTTTCTGACATTTTTCAATCTAGTATTTATAAATAGGACCTACTTATGACAACGTATTGGAAAAATAACTCAAAGCTAGATATCGCAAATAGAGTAGCGATTTTTTCAAAAGTTTAACACGCTTTCAAAGGTTTAAAAAATTCTTAATTGACATTTAAAGATAGGCTACATCAATCAGCGGCTGTTATCCTAGATCTGCGAAGATTCTTTAAAATCGACGAAACATCTAAATGTGCATAGGCTTACAGTTTAAATTTAAGCAAGAATTATTGCATAAGCAGAAGATCAGTCCTTTAAGTAGGCCTACGTCAGCATAAAGAAACAGGGATGGTTTGAAGTGTCAGCGAGTTGTGTCTGAACTAGTATCTGAATAAATCTTGCCTCATCTAATATCCGACCTGTTTTAATTAATTAATTCAGTGACGCCTATATTTTAATCGGAATAAAACTTACCACATAGGCTAACTCTTTCTTATGCTATCAGTAGAATGTGTCTAATCCAGTCTGGTCTAATTTAATATAAGTTTAAATGCTTTATCTTTAGCATCGATGCGTGAGATCTAGAAGACGCAAGCTTTCTTCTCTCAATCCTACACCGGCATCGTAATTGTAATTCTAAACTGCGAATGAAAAATTTTAAAGCTAGACACAGGGCACCAGCTTTTCCACGAGCGACTCTGAAGTTTATCATATCTATCATGCTTATCAAAAGTTTTGCATATCATACTTCATTGAACAAACCACTACATGAATTGAAACGTAAGAAGCCAAAAGCCGAGCATAGCCATACTCTGCGAATGGCAAATTTGCAAATTTATATCACCATGCAATGTTACTGTATCAAAGTGTTCAAGGTCTTCGTAGTCAAACTAGCCTATTAATGAAGTTTTGTGCAATGAAGATAATGATTGTGAAATTCACAGCTTTTGAAAATCATGATTAGGCTGCTACTTGAAACTTTTCGTGCGAGTTACCGGTACTGAATAAATTAATTCACTTGTGTTTTTGAGGCCTATTTAAATTCATGGAGTAATATAATACAACGACTCACATAGCATGGTATCACTGGAGAACCATTTGATGGTCGAAGCCACGCGATAACCTTCTGGGCATAGCGGACTGTCCATGAAGAGTTAATTTTTATGCCTGCCATAACTGCTTGACATCTTAAAGTGTCTGTCGCCTCAACATTTCGTTCCGAGTTCAATGCAAGGCAAAAGCAGGCGAATAGGAAGTAGTAGTTGAATCTTGCCATCTCGTAAGTCGTCGCTAGAACGGTCTTCAGCTGATGAATGTCCGTTGCTGCAAATGGTACCTTATATATACAGACACTCGACAAGAGCAGCTCTCAATCGAAGAACACCTGTTGCTGTCACTGCAACATCTCAGCCATTAACACGAAGAAATAAACAGCACAATAAATTTCGCAACAGAACAGACCTTGCCTACTGTGTGACTTGACGTGGTCAGATAGCGCAATATTAAAAAATCATATTAAGTTTTTATTGTAGGCTATACCATTGATTTCCTATCATACCATTTTCCTTGAAAACGGAGCAATGTTGTACAACGTTTCCAGTAAAATGCAATTTATGTCTAATCTACAATTTTTTTAAAGTTTAAAAGCGTCCGAAAAAGTTTAGAAGTGGTTTTGATTGCCATTTCACTTTAAGCAATCATCGACAGATATTTTGGGCATTGCAATAACTGCATCATAAATGCCATTGTATTTGATCCGAAGGGAGGGCAAATTGTTGGGCATAAAAATGGCTTAACCAGGTGAGCAATCAAAATGCATTCGTTTGGGAAAGAGATCAATCGTGTAAATCGATGTCCAGTCTCTGCTGTGAAGCCAGATGTTCACCGTGAATAAGATCACGGCAATGCACTGTTCTCAAAGATTGAACTCAAATCAATTAACAGCCAAAAACCCATTTAGAACGCCCATATCCGTTTTATTACCAGAACATTAAATGTTATACATAACTTATTTTTTAAATAGGACTATAAATTATTATTATATGAGATATGAGAATTGTAGAAAAATACTGAAAGACTTTGATCCATGTGGAGTTGGGTGTGCAATGAAGATTTAACAACAGGGTAGGCCCTACAAAGAAAGACTAAAGGGTTGAACCCCGGCAATTCTCACCCTGATTATACGTACAGGTCTAAGAGTTCTTTTAAGATTAAATTAAGCAGTGTAATCCTCCAGTCTGTGGAATCGATGTAGTCACTGCAAACACTGTAATTTCGAACAACTTGTATTTCTGTTGCCCTGGAGGCTGGAGTAGATGTCATCGACTGTAACGCCCTCTACTTGCAGGGTTTGGTGTTGATCATACACTGCGCTACTTGTAGTTCAATCCGGCCCCATTATTGGAGTGCAGGGATTCCATACATTCATAGAGGGCACAACGAATCGTTGGTAATGTAAACAATTTAATATTAGATAATTCGTATTCGTATTCGTTTATTTGGTAGCCCAAAATTACAAATAACAATTACACAGAGTTAATTGGCTCAACTTAATTAAGGTCATACAGGAGACCCAGAAGGGGCCGGAGGTCCCGCTAACCAGGGCCACCTGAGAACAGTTTGTAACAAATGTTATAATGTGGCCAGCAGTAAATAAAGGAACGAAGTTATGTATAGCTTAACTATTAATTAACTAATTACTTAACTAATGACGCAGATAACACAAATGCACATCTACTGTACATGTACTTCATACGCTGGTATAACTAAAGTAAGGACTAAGGATGTTTCGGGTAATTCGGTTCATTGTTTGAAGATCAATGCACGGGTGTTCTATGTAAACAAATGCCTTTTGTACCGTGTATAATGTAGGCTCGTAGCTCACGTTTGAAAAGATACTGACAATGGACAACTGACAACTTTTTAATTCCAGAAGCACAATGCATATAACAATTAACAACAATTATAACTTGACTATTACATATCGGTGCATTGGCTAGGGAACAGGGGAGACCCAAAAGGGGCACAAGAAGAAGGCTATAGGTAGTGAGCGGATTGAAAGAAGAAACAGTTATGCTTTCACTGCCCTACTTAAACCAGCATCTATTGTATCGGACTGCGCTTTATGTTATTGTGTCATCACTAAATCTCCGGAGTATCATCACATATTATGTGTTGATACTTCTGATATGTAGTGATGGCTCTAGGCGAAGAGTTTAGAAATGCCAGTTAGAAGCGACTAACAGCAGTCAAGACGGCCAGAGACATATTTTGTCAGACGCCAAGACAGAGAGGTTAGGTGGCACCTAATTACATGTTGCTTAAGCCTTTGTTGTTCTCGTATTACTCATGAGATGGCGCTGGTGGTATATATATATATAATATATATTATATATACATATATATATATATACATATGTAGGCTATATGTCACCTTTTCTAAATTTACCAAATGGCGCACAGGCAAATTAGCCTATACGTGTAATTCTTAAGCACCCAATATCCCGTGTTCCGAACTGCCAATCATTTATTTGTGTGACGTGCAAATTGAGAACGGCCAGTCTCGCGAAGAAAGTTAATCAATTCTCCTGAGGAATACGTTTAAAGGAGGCTGTCATTAAGTAGGGCGGCCTGTCAATCGTTTACCAAATCGTTCAGACTTCAGAGAATGGCTGGTAACTTTCGAGTTGAAGTCATCGTTTTCAAACGTCTAAACGAACTTCAATGGATGAAAAGCACATATTCGATCCGTATCAGATGGTCTTTTATGGGAGCCGTTTCGCAAAGTTTCTTTTTAGACTATACTGCGATACAGCCTTTTATTCGTACCCTATACAGTTTGTGCAGGGCTGTAAAAATAGGCCATCATGCATGGGCAGTGGCGTAACGAGAGGTTTCTGCGCACGGGAGCAAAATTTCAATTTTCTAATTGACTTTTAATCGTTCATTTCATAGTTCTGTGTAACAGTGTGTACTAATTTGATACAAAAAGCAAAATAATATGATGTAGGTTTTAGATTTTATACGGAAAGAAACATAATTTTTTAAACGTTTTACATAATATGAAAAGAGAAATTTAAACAACAAAGCGGTCAGCAGTGAGCAGTCGTTATTAGGCCTACTTGTTTTAAAATGTTGCTATTGTAACATTAACAGTAATATATTGTCATTATTGTCTTCTAAGAGTTTAAGATTGTGAAGGCTAAGAAACTTCAAAGGTTAAAGCTACTGGGCAGCTAGAATCGCCAAATTGTTCAATCAGTTTTAGCTCGCTGTGTTTCGTGAATAGCCTAGGTCTACGTCAGAATCAATTCAGCTTACTAAAGGTTGATCTTTACTAGAAACGTGGCATGTATTTCCAGCGATGAAATAATTACTAATCGTCCGTTACACAGAAAAGAAAATGACTTTGACAATACGCCAGTATCAAACAAGTAATTTATTGATGAAACGAGCGAGAACATTTTCATTCTGTTTCTGAATCGATAGGTCAATATAGGGGAACTCACTATTCTGGCCACATTTTAAATTGAAAACCAAGTTGTGCTTATTTTAAAATGTAATATGTTGAATTATTAATTTTAATAATATAATTTCTGTCGCGCATTAGTTACCAGTGAAAGCTAATATTGAGCCACCTTGTAATGCGCCCAGGGGAGGTTGTCCCTCTCTCCTCCCCACTTCGTTACGCCACTGTGTAAGTTATTATAATAGGGCCTACGTGCACGAGTTGCCGCTAAAGAAAGATCATGTCTTGATCTTGATCCGAAAGGGACCGTTACCTAATCCATCACATTAAATTTTAATTACATTGCATACTTCGTCTAATCGTTTCTATCAACGGGCTGTCCCAATGATACCTAGAAGCCCAGGGGTAGCAGATGATTCTGTGTGGTACTTGGAATTCCGAAAGAGGTTTCTCATGCATGCTATACGATGGAATAGATGGAATAGATTGATTCTGAATTGTAGCCTAAGTAGCTTTCGATGTCACAGAAATTGGCATAGGGCGTATAGTTTAAATTAGTTATGTGTTATATCGTGTAACATTATCATCTCACTGGTCAGCTAACTGGTTTCATTACGCATTTTAGGTTTAAAAACATTTCTTAAGTCACATGCATATTCTACCATAGTAGCATGTTGCCGGTGTCACAGAATAGAGTATCCCCATACACGAGTATCCCCCTTAGCGAAATGGAGTATTCGGTTTAATTTGCATTTTTGGCGGTTTCTAAGTGTATTCAGTCGTACTGTTTGGATTTATTTTACACATAACATATTTTAAATTGCGTATCTTTAGTTTGTAAGTCGACCTGAAATCAATTTACTTCGTTTTTGGTGATTTTGACTGGATTTTCGCCGAGGCTATCGTGATGCGTATACCGATGGGGGATAGAATGGTTTATCCCCGGATACTCTAAACCGGTTTATTCCATCCAGGGGGATAAATTCATACATCCCCCGGATAGTCCTAGGACGGATAACGTCGGATATTCTATTTCGTGATACCGGCATGTTGCCGTGATCGATCGAGTCGAATGCTGCGAGCCTGCGATCCATTGGCTCGGCAGACGATTGACTCAATCGACTTTGTCGACTAGTCGAACTCTCGTCGAGTCGATCGACTTGGCAAATAACCAATCGACTTGGTCGACTTGACTGTAGTCTCTTGGCCAAAATTGCTGACGACTGTTGCATTTGTATATTCCAGAACCTACATTAGGCCTACTCGTGAATTTCAATAGCACACTCTTCCTCAAACTGTCAAACTGTATTTGAACTGGTAAGTCAAATTTCAGGTATTAGTCCTATAATAATATCGTGTGTTGTTGACTTGTAAGTAAGCCACGCTGTCGCCGTCGACTCGATGTGGGTCCTTCTTTCTGGAATAACCTTCTCTTACAAATTCGGGCTTAGATTTTTGCATGTGGTTTATCCACTTCGCTCCGTTGCTTCAAAACTTCTCTGTTTTATCGGAGTGCTCACGCTGGGAGCGCCTCTGAATAGTCATTACTTCTACAGGCGCTTTATAAATGCCCAGATACGATACGATACGATCAGCTATACGCAGCTATAACTACGAAGGTATCTCCTACAGCCCTGTACAGATATTAGTTCCAGCTCAACAAATAAGACGGCAATAGACGACGTTCGGTGTCTATAGCTTAGTTAGTTAATCAAACTTGAAACTGGTCGAGGTTTGCTAAAGTTAGTTTCCATTATAGTAGTCTGTAGAGCACACTGCATGGGTTAAGGTTCGAGGCTTGGAGCCTCTTGGTTGGTTCTGTCACAGTTCAGCATTACTGGGTTAGTTTTGTTTCGCTGTTCTGTATAGCACAGAACAGCGAAACAAAACTAACCCAGTACCGGTATATAACAATTATTACAATATTTTTTCATTGTCTGAACATTGTTAACATGTCAGTCTCCAGTCAATGCACGCCTCTCGTAACTTCTTTCAACTGTTAGAAACTTCTTTCAACTGTTAGAAACTTCTTTCAACTGTTAGAAACTTCTTTCAACTGTTAGAAACTTCTTTCAACTGTTAGAAACTTCTTTCAACTGTTAGAAGTTCTGCAGTTAGGCCGTGTGCAATCGTTCACAATACGCACAGTTAGTTGTTGAGCAAAAGAAAATTAGCATGTACAAAGATGAGTTCATGTGGGTCATTGTGTGACATAACCACAAAAAATGGCAAGTAAAATATTTAATAGTCGAGTGAGTCGAGGAAACAACGATCGACTCAGTTTGTCAAAACAACTGACTTGCAACTTGTTCGAGTCGAAGATTTTCGACCGACTCGACTGTGCGCAGCATTAACGCAGGCATAGAAACGATATATATATATATATTAGTGTGACCCTTAGCATACAGCCAAAAAATAAAAATAATAAAATTTAGTCGGGCATACGTTCAATCCATGCCAATTATCGAAATAACATTATGTGTCAAAAAACTTTGGAATTGTATAACATTTAGGGGTGGCCCTCGAGCTCTGAAATTTGTTATGTAATCGATTTTGCGATTTGAATCACAAAATTGAAAAATAAATTATTCAGCACATTCACTGTCACTCAGTCTTTCACTAAGTTGGCTAAGAAATATACTAGTAATACAACAATGTCAATGAAATGAGTGTTCACTGTTCAATGATCGTTCAGTTATTGTTCACTTTTGAACTAGTCACTTCAGTAGAGTAAATTATCAGTTCACGGCAAGAAAATGTAAGAATCATTTTCCATCATTGTTCGCGGTGGTGTATGTATGTTCGGTGCCTTGCAGCCGGAGAGTTGCGGGTTCGAAACCTCAAGCCGCCGCGTAACCCTTGGCAAGTACTTCACTGTTTCGGCGTGAAACCCGATTCAGTGTCCGCGCTGTAGTCGGGACTTAGAAAGAAAGGCTATAACAGTTCTCATACATACATACATTAATTAGAAGGCACTGTTGTCGATGTTCACTGACAACCCGCAGAGAAAACTGTAGCTGATCTTCATCTTTGGTTAGCTTTTTATTTAAATCCTGGATCAGGCTGTGGCTTTGTGCCACTCCGCGTTCAGCTCTGTCATTGACGACAGCCAACCCTTTGAGTACTGCCTGTGCTTCTCGAAATGCTTCGTCCTCTTCCCAAGGAGCAGGATCTCTTGAGAGCATAATTTCAGACAGTACTTGCATACCAAGCACCTGAGACAGTTTCTTAGAGTTAGTTGTGCAGAACTTTTCGAGACCTCTGGTGCCAAAAACTGCATCTGACTTCACACTGGGTCTTTATAGGCGGACGATCTGGAGCTACTTCTTCCATGGCAGCAATCATCAGTTTCTTAGAGTCATTGGATACTCTTGGGTCAAAAAGGGCAAGCCCAATAGGCTCTTCAGACAGATACTATAGATGAAGCCCTAGCTTCTTGCTTGTAGCAGCAGAAATTGTTGTATGTGGGTATATTAGAAGTTCTCCCATGAGAGTGAAGTTGGCGAAGTTATCCAGGCTCTCAAGTAGACAACAACCGAAAAGATGGCAATATCAGGAATGCTGCGTTCTTCTGCAGCAGTCTTCTTGAAAAGACCACATCTTTATCGTGTAGATAACTTTTGCCATCCATCGTGCCCGATGCA
The DNA here is from genome assembly GCA_020284085.1 of Aporrectodea caliginosa. Classification (NCBI taxonomy): domain Eukaryota; kingdom Metazoa; phylum Annelida; class Clitellata; order Crassiclitellata; family Lumbricidae; genus Aporrectodea; species Aporrectodea caliginosa. The sequence continues at coordinate 144,888 of JACEVL010000675.1, forward strand.
TAGCGCCAAGCATTCGAAACCGAATTCCACGAGCTGGAACATCTCCAAGAAAGACAACTGAGAGCTCAAGAAATTCTCTGTAATTGTCTCGTGGCTGTTCAGTTGCCAGATGTTTATGAGCAAATTCCAGGACGTCAGAACAGTGTATGGCCACCAAAAATTCCACCGATGGATTTGATGGTTTGTATGAAATTTGTCGTTTTCAATGAATTGCCATTGGTCTTGAAACCTCTTGTAAAGAAGGTTATCGGGTCCAGTAGAAGTTCCAATGGAGGTTTTTTGGAATGCAGCCCCAACAATTATTTCCATAACATGGTGGCGACATGCCAGAAAAAGGTGATCTTTATTCAGTTCCTGCTCTATCAAGCAACATGCACCTGAGCGATGACCTGTGTTACAGCCCATCGTATCAAAGCACAAGCTGTTGCTTGCCCATGGCTAAAACTCGAGCCTTTGCCTTCATTGGCCCTGCACTATGGAACCAACTTCCTCCTTTGACACGTTCCTGTTTATTAACTGGTGGGCCAAGTGCCTCTTTTCGTTGTCTCAAGACCTCTTTCTTTTCTCTGGGTCTCTCGCACTGGGAGCGCCTCTGATTGGTGTGCACTGTGAGAGGCGCTATATACAAATACAATGCGAAAACCTGATACTGAATATTCTACTCTCTAAAACACTAGATTCTTTGGCTGAGCCTGTTCCTGAGGATAGTTTTGGAATGCCCAGTAACCTGTTCAACTCCTGCAGTTCCAATGATCGGTCAAAGGAACTCTTGCAGGAAATTAGGACAGTCGACTGTTCGATTTGGTGGTTCTGTTGTTTGAATGGAATTTGGGTTGATGTTCAAAGTGTTCACATCATGACCAAGGCTGGAAACCACTTCGCTAAGAACGAATGTAGCGTTCCTTGACGAAATCTTGGTTCTGCCCAAGGCCGACGTCATACCAGGAGACAGAATATTGATTCTGGCTCGTTTAGCTGCAGATGCTTCATTGCCACATTATCACAGGTTTTTTCCTTTACATTCAGCATCAGTTCCATCACTTTCATCACTTAATAATATTCTGTGCAGACTGGGTCACTTGATGAGGAATCAGTATCCAGAAGTATACGGTATACCTGGCTTGTATAGCCTGCGAGCTACTTCTGTGATCATTTCTTGCGCTTCTGGAAGTTTACTCATGTATTATTCAAATTTGAGAGCTCCAGGGCCACCCCTAAATATTGACCAATTGCAAAGATTTTTTGCACATAGTGTTTTCTTCATAATTGGAATAGATTGGAAGGCTGCCACAAGATTATTTTGAACTTTCATTTCTAAGGGCCACCATAATATATATATATATATATATATATATATATATATATATATATATATATATATATATATATATATATATATATATATATATATATTAATTTAGCCACTGGCTTTATATTTATGCGTGCACTGTAGGCCTACCAGTAGGCCTATTGATTCGTCATAGTAGGCCTATAGCTTTGGAACGTAGCCTAAATTCGTTCTTTCTGTACTTTATAGCTAGGACAGGGGCAAAACATTGAAAGCCAATGCATTTTAAACATTTAGATGTACAGCAATTTAGTTGCCTGCGTGACTTGTTTTGCTGTTTTGTTACATCGATCAGGGTTGATAAGAAACTGGACTGGGCAAGAACTGCTGAATAACTAGAATGAAAACCGTATTTTTATATCACAAATGTGACGCCAAGGGTAAAAATCCGTCACACATCGGTTTTTGACCTTTTTATTCAGTCATATTCTACAATTAATTTGCTTCAAAATACTTTTTACAGAATGAATATAGGCTACCTTTTTACTAACTGAAGTTATGCTCGTTTGATTCTTTCATTAGTATAGAGTGAGAAAATAAAATAAAAATGTTCGGAATATTCATGTCATCATAGTCCTCAGCATCCATAATTTTATTTTTCTGCAATTTTGCTGGGCAATAGAGGGCTATTATAGTCTGTATCAAATAAAGCAAACGGCATAAAAAAATCGGATTACTATTGTGCAAATTATGGCAAATTCATAGGCAACTGCTGAGTTGAAGAATATTCTATATTTTGGACCCGTCTCGCCTATTTCAGCTTCTAGCTCAATATCTAGAACGCGACAAGCGACGGGTTTTCAACCCTGGCGTCACAATTGGTAAAACTTTCCAACGTTTTAAAGATGTAGGCCTCATATTACGGCTAATAATTTAATTAATCGCGTTGAAGTTCACTGTGACTATAAAATTATGACCCGACATACGTGGTTGCACATGGGATCATGAATATTCAAGAGTTTTGTAAATATCAAAAATATCGATTTCATCAGACAGCTGGCCTTTACTAAGCTACAAGCTATAGGCCTAGGCCTACTTGACTTTTCATTATAGCTTAATCAGAATTAAAATTCAGACACCAACGACGTACGATTTCCTTCCAAATGCAGCAAGCAGTCCAGGTGTTTCTCTCATAATTTTTTTATTAGCAACGGACGCTGACAATAGAAATTCGCAAACAATGAAATAAATCTCTCAGTCCTCCGATTAAACGATTTCATTTACTGTTGGCTATTCAAAACATATCAACATTCTTAGAAAAAATTGATTTTTAATGCTTCATTAAATCATTAAGAAATGTAGACACAATGCTCTCTTTGTGGATTTCTTAGACTATAAATAAGGCCGTGGAGTGAATGCAAAAGACGCCTTCTGAAGAGATCAGATGAGCAACATGGCAGCCTTCTATCTTCTGTGTTTCATTTTCATCATGGTGCAGGACCATGAAAGAAGTTTTGTGACGGCTGATGACTCTAGATGCCAAGCTATAGATTCGGCTGTGAGAAGATTTTCTTTCTGGAAAGCAAAGGTTGATCAGAAAATTCTCCAGTTTTACAGAGAGACACAGTGCTCCTTTTATCGAGTTGAGCCTTGCTCCGTAAGTATAGCATGAGAGTTCAGGTCATAAAGAAAACATGCAGCTGCCCAAATCTACAGTGTTACATAGGCTACAAATTTATTTAGATTGTGTGAATAAAATGTTTTCGGTGCTTCTCTAATAAACAATACTAGTGAAGGTGGAGGTGGTCTTTCTGTTAAAATTTAAGCATTTTGAGGATCACTTCTAAATAACAAGGCAAAGCAAATAATACACAGATTGAGACATATTAAGCTTCTAAACAGTATGATAAATTTCGCTACAGAGTAGATTGTCCCTGATGTGTTTCTTGACGTGGTCAGATAGATATTAAAAATCACATCACATTTAAATATCTTATAGTATACCATTGATTGCCTATTGTATCATTTTTCATTCAAAATGGAGCAATGTTGTACAATTTGTCATGGCATATACAATGCAGCCCTAATTTAAAGCAAATTTCAAAGTTTTAAAACGGTAAGAAAGTTTAGAAGTGCGGCGGTACAGAGCCAGACGAGCTATGCACTAATGATTAGTATGATTTTACTACCAGTTTAACAGCAATTAAACTGATCAATTTCGTTGTATTTGAGCCAATTGTCACGATTTGTCTTAGCAGCACAATTAAAATTTTACTTAATTTTTTTTAAGAACTGTCAAGTCCTCATTTTGCACAATTAAAATTTTACTTGGAGATGTGCAAATTGACTTCTCTTCCTTTATTGTTATTCTAAATAATAACTGGTTTCGGCTTTTATCACTTTTTCATCGATTCAAATAGACAGTTTAACATTAAAACAAGTTAGGTCTCAAACCTCAGTGAAAAGGCATGCTCTGTAAAATAACAGGTTAATAAGAAAGATCTTGTCTGGTCAGTTATGCTATTTAAAGAGTAAGCAGCCTTTATTTTCATCTGACAAGTGGTTCTCAGTTTACGAGATATGGAACTGACTTTTCCACCGCAAATTGACTCTTGATCGCCTTTCCACTTCCACGGCGTCGTAGAAGGATCGACTGGTATTTGGACATTATTATAACGGCGTCATAATATAAGCTATTAGGGGCCTACATTAGATCCGAATGGAGGGCAAACTGTTGGGAATAAAAATGGCTTAAGGGTCAGCAAACAAAGAGCATTCTATTAGGGAAGAGATTAATCGTCGAAATATATGTTATGTCTTAACTCTGTTGTGAAATCACACAGAGCTGCGGTTCACTGTGAACAAGATTTTTAAACTTTGAATTCAAGTTAACAAAACAGACTCAAACCCATCTAGAACGCTCAGAAACCGGAATACTAAATGTTATACAAAACTTATCATATGTTTTATATGTATTGGTATTATTGTTCATTTAAAATGCAATTGAACAGTGCAATCCTGCATATGGTGGATTGGATGGCGTCAGCAGAATCGATTCAATTGTGGCAAGCAACAGCGTAATTTCGAACAGCGTGTGTTCCTGTTGCACTGGAGTAGAAGTCATCGACTCAGAGTATACATTTTCTACAGACGACCCTTTAGGTGGAAGTACATCAGGCAGTTTTGGACCATGCACGGGAATAACAGTTTACAGGTTTGGAAAATAGCGCAAATTAATAATTCATTAATGTATGCTTTACTACAGTCTGGGTCTTTAGAACTAGTAATATCTAAAGATCTATAGCTGCCATGGTAAAATAATCTAAAGATCTATAGCTGAATGGTTCGAATAGAAGGTCATGCACATTTGAACATAATATTATGCGTTGTTTAGAAACCGCACAGGAAAACAATACGGTTTAGACCATAGTTGTTAAAACGGTAAAATCAAAATAAAAAACGAAAAAAGTCGATTTTATTGAAAAAAATGGAAAAAACGGAAAAAACGAGAAAAAAACGGAAAAGAAAATAATTTGACTTTGCTACATCTTTTAATGCATTTCAAAATTAAAAACCTTGTTAATTTTAATCAGCAAATAACATAACTTTATTAGGCCTATTTCCTGAACTGTGCTGTTTATTTCTCAACTGATGACACTAAATGGTGATGTAAATTAGATGAATCCTTGAAAGGATGGAGACAACGTAAGGGACATGAGACAAAAATAAAATTAAACAAATAGTAACAGACAGTGAATAACTAAATAAAGTCTACACATAAGAAATAAAAAACGGAAAAAAACGAGACGAGAAATAAAAAACGAAAAAACGACGTTTTTGGAAAATAATAAAACACGAAAAAAACGTTTTTTACAACTATGGTTTAGACTGGCATAATATTTTGTACACAGAGGATACTGACTGATACATAATGACAAAGGTCGATCGAATCAATCGATGGCGCTGAGAAAACCCATGCCAGCAGGACCTTAAGCAGTAGAAGGGACCAAAATGGGTCTCTATGCAGGTTTTAAAAATAAATTAATAAATTAGGCCTATTCGTCATCGTAGTTTCTGTAGGCCTACTAGATGGCTGGATCTAATAGTTAGTCATGATGATAACATGATTGTAGTAAAGGCTATACCCAAGCCGCTGCCATAGCCGCCGAATTTTTGTCCAAGCCGATTAGCCGCCAGAAACTTTACGGCTTAGCCGAAAAACCGCCGAGAATGTTTTTACGGCTAGCCGCCGGAAACATATTCAGCTAATTCAGCTAGAACACGCACAAAGTTGTGATTGTAAAGTTTTCCCGCTGGTTCAAAGAGTTATGACTTTTAGATTATCGTAGGCCTACAAGTTCGGACTTATTGAAACTGTACTGTTTCGACTGACTTTTTGTGTGCCACTGTTAATTGTTCATTTTTACGGCATTGTAGCAGATGTCCTAGTGTGTAATTACTTGGCTTTTTGGAACTCTATAGTCGATACACGTTTTGAACGAACTCTATTTCGAGCCGTATTTTTTACGGCTAGCTGAAAAAGGTAGTTTACGTCATTTTACGGCTAGCCGAAAAGCCGCCGTAAATTTTCTCAAGCCAGCCGTTAACCCAAAAAATTGCGGCTTGGGGTATGGACTAAAGGCATGGTGTGGAAACTGCAAAGTAGGACAATCAGCTTGTTTTGTTTCGCATGTTTTAGTTTAGGAGATACTATTATGAGAAAAATGACAAAATACTTGAAAATAATCGAATAAATCGATGACGTTAAGCATTAGAACGTAGAGCACCTGCTTTAGTCTATTGCACAGTTACCAAACCTGCAGACTTAGCCAAGATACGATTGTCATATTACAGGAGTTACATGTCAGATGTCAAGCTAGAATCAGATGTATATTTTGCATCTTATTTAAGATCTTCTTTGCACTAATTCTGACTGTGAACCTAATTCTGGGCAGGTGTCGCTGTCCAGGACCAACCACCAGAGCAACGACGATGACTATCGATCCATATTTTGAGATGTATAATAAGTGATTCTGCATGGTAAGCTTTCTAAGTTGGATATCAATGCTTCACTGTGTAAATTGTATCCTTGTGGATGCAGCATGATAATATTGAAAATTATTGCAATGCAGTTCACTCGCTGCCTGTCTCACTTGTCCCTTGGTCACTATCTCCGCCTGTATGTTTTCTAAGCATATCTCTCCATATCTGTCTGTCTATGAAAACTTATGCAATAGGATTAAGCATATCAAAAATACGACGCGACGCTTTCTCACCAGGGATCCTCTTCAATTCAACATTCAGATCAAAACCGTTTCGTTCATTTTTTCAGATCTCTTGGTATTAGGCCTACGGCGATCTGGGACGCCCAAACGATTAAACCATTTCCATGAGATCGTTTAATTGTGCGGTCCTGAATACTCTCAAGGCAACAGCTTCTTTCAAGTCGAAGACGTTCAAACGTTATACCAGCATGAATCAAGTTGTGATTTTAAGCCTAACTTAGACCAACGGTGCAGTAAAGAGTTTTGGACCATTGAGCCACTTAGTTCCACACGATTGTTTGATAAAACTATTATGGTGCTACCTCATACGCATGAACGCTTACCACGGTGTTCATGTGGTAAAACCGAAAGCGACAAGCTATCACCTATGTAAATTGGCGACAATGTAAATTTTATATTTGCTAAATTTGCCAATGATGTATTTAATAACTACGAATCTAGCTCTTCTCTTTATGCCTTTGAAGTTCTGAATAGTATAAAGTATTAGACTAAGCTTAGTTGGAAACGGCTGGCCTATATAGACTGAGAAATAGCAATGAAAAGAAGAGACGTCTAATGGTTTGCTCGTTAATGCACAAAAGAGTTCCATAGTTTGCGCAATGAAAAGGCTTTTCATTAATTGTGTCGGAGAATATAGTAAAAGTTGTCTCTTTTTTAGACATGAGGAGCAGCGGGAAAAGTTTCCCATCGACAGCCCTGCTCCCAATTTGGTTGGTTTAAACCCTGTTCTGTTCAAATGAACTTTCAATATATCGTATTTATTCTTATTGTATTTCCCCAAAGCATACAAATGGAACTGCTTAAACAATAAATTTTGAAGATCAATAATGTTTTACGGCATTTAAAATGCATGAAGGTAATAAAAAATAGACTGTCATACTGTGCCAAGTTGCTCGGCATAATGGAAAACAAAATAAACCACGTGATAGGGCCTACATGAAAATAGTTAGACAGTCAAGAACTCAGAACTTCACAATTGAACAGTGAGTTCAATTAAAATTTTATAAATAATATTAAGGACACGAAAATAAGAAAGAACGAGACATTGTGCATGCTGCAGAAATTCTGTTTGTTTCAAGTTTAACAGGTATTGAAAGATATTTTATAATTTTAGTCAAAAGTCATTCCAAGTCAACATTTAGACTTAGACAGTTGTGCAGAGAACCTGATGAGAGGATTTTCAGTTTCGCAATCCTCGGAAAGGTCTTTCTTCTCTGTCCAAACCAAACACAACTCTAATTAAATTTTCACAATTGCTATAAAGAATTCGAATTTAAAATCTTAGTTATGAGATGTGGGACGTGGTGGTGTAGCGGTATGTTCTGTGCCTTGTGACCGGAGGGTCGTAGGTTCGAATCTACCTGAAGCCACTGCGTGGCGACCTTGGACAAGTTGCTCACCCACAATTGTTTGTGAGGAAGGCAATGGGAAACCACCTCTCTCATCTCATCCCCGGGTGGAGTAAAAGCCAATTGACCTGCCTTCGGGCAGAGCATCATCATCATCATCATCAGTTATGAGATATGTCTATTTGATGGCTTCAATCTATGATAAGCTGATAGCCGATTCCAGTCTATCACTTCTGTAAAAACCTAGCCTAAGAATAATAATAGGCGCTAGTCCCATGATTTCTTAATTCAGTTAACTGGTCGAGGTAAATAGCTTTGTCATTGATTACTTTATCAATCAATTATTTCATTCATTCTTTCTTTCGTTCATTCGTTCACGCAGAGCATTGTAGGTATAGCGGTAACTGTAAGATGTACTAAACACTGAAAACTATAGTAATTAGCTTACACATACATTTATTTTGCAGGTAAGGTTAATGTTATGTGATCATAGGTTGAGAAGATTCAAGAATCATACGAAACATTTAGAGAATGTTATTGTTCACCTAGCTAGCTATTGCGTCATCCTGGTGCTTTATTTGAGTTTTGTTGAGCTTGCCACTGGGTGCCCTCCCACACACTGCTTACTTTTGCCTTCTCAACTGAAATTTCCGATGAATGGGCAGTCAGAAGGCTACAGTGGGTGCAGTATGAAAGCCATAATTATGTTTATGTTCTTGGCTATGGCTCTGACCAGGAAACTTTAAACTAGTTATGTACTGTATAGGCCTACTCGATCCGTCTCGGTGGCATTGTTAAATAGGGCAATACGGTAGTCGAGTCGGCTAGAGGCTTTGGCATTAGTGATTGGAGTATGGGAGTGATATGGCGATTTTTAAGTGTTCTGATGACAGGTCGGGGTAGTCAGTTGCAGACATCAAATTGATCGAAATCACGGTTGAAGAAGAGGGATCTGCAGCAATAAAGCTTGGAGTGGACAATTTGGGTAGCAATAGAGGGGGACAGTTTTATTGTCGTTGCATGATTCAGATGCGGCGGGATACACTAATGAAGCAAAGAAAACCTGAGGCATGTAAGATCTGAAACTATATATGTACTTTCCATTCCATATGTGAAATTGAATGGATTTACATATGGGTCAAAACTGAACTGAATAAGTCGATCCTCATAATGTCATACGCATACTTCTGGAATAAAGGCTCCTAAACTGCCATCCACTGCATTAAACCGTAGAAATTTCCACTTATGCTAAACTATCTCCATCTCTTCTCCATCGTATCATCACCTCCTCCTATCCTATTCTCACTTCTTTTCATCGTTTCTGCTATCACTACAATTGTCTCTCTCGGTCTCTCGGTCTCTCGGTCTCTCTCTCTCTCTCTCTCTCTCTCTCTCTCTCTCTCTCTCTCTCTCTCTCTCTCTCTCTCTCTCTCTCTCTTTCTCTCTCTCTTTCTCTTTCTCTCTCTCTGCTGGAACTTCTTGGTGAATACACTGGCTCCTACCTGACGTGAACTTTGTGTGGGTCTGAGAAATTTCCCTGTGTGGTTCTGAGAAATTTTGGAGACTTACATCACATTTCCTGTGGCCTTTGGACACTATCTCATCAATCCCTTCTCAGAGAAGCAACTTGTGACAAGACAAACATCTACCAAAAGTCGCATCTCCAATATTTCCATTTTATCTATAGTCTAACTGAACGCATTGCACTTTCCCGGATAAACCTCTCTCTAAACTTAGTCCACAACCTCCACCAATTCTCCTGCTTCTGTCTTCTCGAAACTATTAATCATGACCTCTTTATCGACTACCGTTGTTCCAGTCAGGACCTTCTTGTTTTTCCTCTACGCCTCTGCCAAAACCACCAGCCACTACTCGCAAACTTCCCAACATATAGAGTAACTGTGCAATGCAGGTGTAAAGGTAGGGAAGGAGTTGAAAAAACAACTCTGACCCTTCCCTCTGTGGTGTTCCTGCAATTCCCCTGCCGGGTTAAATCAAAACTTGTCACCATCCAGCCATCCTCCTCCATTCGATCATACTCTTATCTTTTCCGACCCCCCAGTCACTGAGTCATCTTTCACACTGCACCTCGACATTGGAACGATCTCTCTCCTGAACTCCGCAAATATTCGGTTCCTGCGACAATATTGCCACTTACCCATCATCATCTGCATTAGGCTCCTCTATATAGACTATATCACCTTTGAACTCAAAATTAAAGTCTCATCTCTTCAGGAATTCCTAACCCACTCATCTGATCTTCCAATATTTCTCGACATGTAAATGAAACAAACCTTGACAGCTCCTCTGCCTCCTCGTTCTGGTCTATCTGCAAAACAAGACTTGGGCCTCCTTCGACATCTCGGGACAACCCATCTGTCTAGACACAGCGCTAGTTGCTAAGTTGGTGCTCTGTGGTGTTTTAGAAATTTTAAGTTTAAGATTACGATAACGAACTCGAAAATAGCTTAAACATTTTACCTTTACCTAGTATGGGTCGACTGGATCGCCACCATTTGTCGTCAGAATTCCTGCAGTAGTGGGCTTGGTTGTCGTAGGTCCTGGACAGCTGCACCTGTAGCATAAACTTAACCGTAAACTTATACAAACCCAATAAAAAGAACTGATAGGCAATGAACACATTGAGCATTCCAAACAATAGGTCATAAATAGGGATTTGTCTCATTTGAGCATGGCATAATAATGTAATGTACTATGCCTAATGTATGTCTCAGACAATGTCAGACATGTCTCACACAAAAGCTGCATTAGGAGATCAGTTGAAACAGCGGCGCTATATGAAATCAAATCAAAAGTCACGTTTTTGACCAGCTCCGATGCCATTAGCTTATATAAATTCGTGTAGGAAACAATAGAGTCTCTCATAGGTTACCAGTAACAATTACGGTTTCACGTTCTGTCAAACTCGCTAAACAAACCTGTCTAACCAGCTCATGTCGCAAGCAAAATTTTATATGGCAACTAACCAGTCAACTAAACCAGTCAAATAATAATAATAATAATAATAATAATAATAATAATAATAATAATAATAATAATAATAATAATAATAATAATAATCTTTTCTTTATTGAAGCGCCTGAAAAACGCACTGCGCTGTACATTTACATGTTATGCAATTCAGATTTTAACTACTAACAGAACAGACAGCCTGCAATACAACGGCGCTAATAGCAGCCTACAAAGCATATCCGCCCTACGGGCTCGAACTCGGTACCTCTCGCTCTCTAAGCCAGATGTTATCTAATGCGCTATCGGGCCCCCCCAACTAGGACGGTATCTGGCCAATGACACAAGACTTAAATTTCTTTAGGCCTAATATATCAGGACAGTGTTTAGCCTTTGCGTCATGGTTCATAGCAGCAATAATTGGGAGTAATGCTAAACTTCTCCTAGAAGGCTAGAAGGAACAATTTGCTGAATTAAGACTAAGATATTCTTCGTGAAAGATATTTATAAGCTGAACTAAATGCGACCTGATCGTCATATTAAAAAGAATAGGCTATTGGCTAATTTTAGCTCCAAAATGATGACTTCAATGTCACCGTTAATCATTGCTATCTTGTAACGCAAAAAACTTCCAATTTATCCCTTTTGATATTTGACTGGTGTTAATACGTTACCTGTAGACAGGTATATCGGCACATGGTCCATTGTCTGTGTAGCTGATGCCGTTCTCTTTGACACCCACAGAAAAGCTGAAATCTGTAACGGCGACTTGCAGGCCAGGACAACCCGAACACAGGGTGTTAGAATACACAACCCCAGTCGTTGAGTTTGTATACTGGATTCTAGTGACGTTTCCCAATCCACTAACTGCAGGATCACACTGACGCAGAAGAAACACGAGGACTGAGAAATAGCATGGCTTCGAATATAATCAGATGAAATTACATGTAAACAGCTCTTTAGATATTTGTTGGTCTAGTGTGTGTAATCACTCATTATAGCGTATTAGGAAAAGTAGGTCTAGGACTATACACTGTGTCCCGAAAAAGGGACCCCTTATGGTAATATGAAAACAAACTAGTAAATATTCATCGATTTTCAAAATTTCAAAACCGTTTTAATCCTATACAAGTTCATGTTATACGATAATGGCGTCGTAATGATGTCATTTCTATCAAAATTCAAGTGTTAAGGATGGCAACAAAATTGGTGCATCGGTTCTTGGTTCAGTCGAAGAATCAACCAGAAGCAGTAATCTTAGGTGTGCACAGATCCTTTGTTTCGGATAAAACTTGTAGATATACATAGAGTTTAATTTTAGCCAAAATCATTGCCAAAGAAGGAGATGATCGGTTCCGCAATTTCGCTGTCACAAAGAAACAGTCATGGTTTGAAGTGTTAACGACTTGTTTTGAACTAATGTTTGAACAAATCTTGCCTCGTCTTATAACCGTATAATCATTAATTAGGTTTGGTAAATTCATATAATCTGATCGAAATAAGCTAAGACTGTTAACGATTAGACATTTTAATAGTGAACTGTTAACGAATTAACGATTAATTAATGGAACACTTTGTGATTAAATGTGTTAGTCCTACCCAATTAGCAATGACAAATCGCCGCATGAGAATTATAGTGTTCTATCTGCAGTTTTGTTTACATTGGAGTTAGACACACTGTCCGATTCAGGGTAATTTGTTCTATCTTCGTGCAAAATGGCGCTTGTTGAAATGGTGCCTTTGCTGGGAAAAGAACAGAAGTATTTTATTCTATTTGCATATTCTTACCAACTGATAGGTATTATAATATTCTATGTGAACCACAACCAATTATATTCCAGAGATTTAATCACGTGGATATTACAGAACACGCTGTTTCTTGATTATTATACACATGGTTCAGGATTATCTTGTTCTATTACGGTCACGTGGTGTGAACGGCAAACTGTGATTCGCACATGCATATAGAACATTATAATAGTAAGCGTGTTCCGTTACAGAAGGATAATCAAAAAATATTACATAAAGAGACAAAATGGAGAGACTAATTCGAAAATAATGCACATATAGGGCCTATACAATGATAGCAAGTATCACAGTTAAAAATGATATTACAAAAATAGCTTTTTCTCTAGAATTATTATATAATGTACTTTTATAAATAATTACAGCGACAGTCATAATTCATTTCGCTAATAATTATAATGTTCCATGTAATGACGAATCATCATAACATTTAATTGTATAGAGCTATTTCTGTAATATTTTGTTCTATTTGAACAAATTCCAAAAGTTGCCTTCAAATTATGTTTTCTTATGCAAGAGGCTTCAATCGTCGTGATTGCTTAAAAGTGTCGATGTCCACATAAATGTTTTCTAAACATTCTTTCTCTATTTTGTCCCACCAAAGAGTTTTCAGTACTAAATTCTAAGTCACTAAACTTTCTTTTTCGATTTTCTCCGTTTCACCAAAAGTGCGCATAGAACAGTCTACTTCTCATGCGGCGAAATACTAAATTATTAACATTATTCATTGTTTATTCATTGTTAATCTTTTATTTGTATTATTAATATTTATTGCTAGAGAGTATACAGTAACTTATTGGTTATATGTTCATATTAATAGTCTTGTTTACGTTCATCAGTTCAAATGTCTTCCTTCAACCAACTACGAAAACAAACCAGAGTGTAAGGCTAACGCTGTTAGCCTGCTCTGTTCTAGTGTGCTACGTGTTTTGTTGACAATATAACCGGCTGAGCTCAAACGTCTCTCACACGGTACTGAGGGACTAAAATACCAGGGCACCTTATCAAATAATGACAAGCGATCTTCGATTAATCTCCAAAAATAGATGTAATCGTTACAATTAATTAACGACTAATCAATTAATTAATCATTAGCCTAACTACCGTAGCCCTAAAATAAGCCTAAACTGACCTCACAATTCGCTCCAGTTATTTTCAGTAGAATGTAATATAATCGAGTCCGATCTAATTTATTATAAATTTAAATGCTTTATCTTTAGATTGTTAAGACATAAGCTTTCTTCTCTCAATTTGACAGCGACATCGAACTCATAATCGTAATCGAAAAATCTAAATGTGTAAATCGCCACTTAAAAGACAAGTCCAAGGCATCAGCTTTTCCACGGGCGACTCTGAGGTTTACCATATCAGTCATGTGTATCAAAATGTTTGCGTTTCAAACTTCAGGAAACTGCATGAATTTAGGCATTCTAAAGAATGTAGGCTAGGCTACTCTTTAAGAAGCCAGAATGCCGAGCACAGCCCTACTCTACAAATGGCAGATTTGCAAATTTATATATCACCATGCAATGTCTCAGTATCTAACGTTTCACGGTCTTCGTGGTCAAACTATTAATGACGTTGTTGTGCGAAGAAGATTACGGTATGACGTGGAATTCAGAGTGTTTGAAAATCATGATAACTTGAAACAAGTCTTGCAAGTTACTGAATAAATTAATTCCTTTAGATTTTTTAGGTATCGGTAAAATTTATGGACTAATATAATACAACGACTCACATAGCATGGTATCACTGGAGATCCATCTGACGGTCGAAGCCACGCGATAGTCTTCGGGGACTGGGCATAGCGGACTGCCCATTGAGAGCTCAATCTTATGCCTGCCATAACTGCTTGACATCTTAAAGTGTCTGACGCCTGAACATTTCTTTCCGAGTTCAGTGCAAGACAGAAGCAGGCGAATACATGTAGGAAGTAGTACTTGAATTTTGCCATCTCGTAAGTCGTCGCTAGAACGGTCTTCAGCTGATGATTGTTTTTGCTGCCAATCATGTTTTATATAGACTCGCTTAGAGTAGCTCTCAATCGAAGAACACCTGTTGCTGTCATTACCAGATCGTTCAGACTTTAGAGAATGATTCATAGCTTTCCGGTTGCATTCATTGTTGGACCAGTTAGATAAAAACCACTAATAATAATAATATTTATTCTTTATTGAAGCGCCTGACAAACGCATTGCGCTGTACATGTACAAGTTATGGCAATTTATTAAACAATTCACAAGAACATAAATTACAGAAGACATAAAAAGTTGCAGCCAAGCAAAGCGCAAGTTCATTGTACTTTTGCTGCCACCTAGGAAAGAAGGTATGAGCTAAACCCAGGGGGCCTTACGGGAAAACTTCAGACAAGAGTGTTATCCTTTATACTATCCTCTCCCCTACAATGGTAAGAGCGTAGGCTGCGTCTCAGGCACCTCTGTGGAAGAGAACATGCGGATTGCGTTTCGCTCCCCGATGCTGGCTTATCTAAGATATTTAAATCTCGGGCTAGCACGGTCCTTGCACGGGAACCTTAAAAGGTCCATTCAAACAGCTGAGGGTGGTGAAGGAATCACCCGACCAATTCACAGTAGACCAATTCACTAATTTTTTATAGTTAACTTAAACTGTTACTATTTTTCAACTAAAATAAAAAAGTTTAACTAAAAGTTGGCAACTGATTTTGTATATAAGTTAACTAAACTAAAAATATTGAGTTAAACTTTTTCCAACTTATTAACAAACTTTTTCACAAACATTTTCAAAATGACAGAGGTTACGTGAACTGTAATAATGCAGAGAACCAATGACAATTTCACTTTCAAACTATGTAGCCTAATGTGTACTAGACTAATAGTCCTAGTACAGTTCTACAAGAAAAATCATGAAGAAAGTTACTAATGGTGCAGTGCAATGTACAGTTCACTTCACTTGAGTAATAAAACCAGTTCTCGTGGCAATTATTGCGAAAGATAGTTACTGATTTTGTTACTTAAATTTTCTAGCTAATAACTAAAAAATATGAGTTAAACTTTTTAGTTAATAACTAAAAAATATTAGTTAAACTTTGGTTTTAACTAAATTATTTTCTTGAGGTGAACTTCTGCCTTAACTAAAAAATTTAGTTAAACTAAAAGTTTGCAACTTTTTAGTTAACTTTTGCCCATCACTGTCAATTCATTGAAACATTAAAAATCGATTTGTCTAAGGCATGACAGATGCGTTGTATTATTTGCACAAGGAGGCGCTTACAAAAAGGTGGCCTTTACAATAGACCGTTAAAATAATAATTTGTGTGCTATAATATAATGCGCGAAGCCGAATGAGTATATCCCTAAGCCCTTCCCACGCACGCAGACAGACAGACATACACACAGACGGATACACTCACTCGCAGACCGTCGCACACCCACACACACGCATACAGGCAGACAGACGGACGAGCAGACGGTCCGAGAGACGGACAGACAGACATATAGACAAATACCTGTTGCAAGTGTCATTTTGGAGACAGCTAGAGTCACTTTTATTCATTGGAGTTCAATAATGAAAACAAACAAATGCCGAACAATGACAATGGACTCCATTTGTCTAATTCACAATAGCACTGCGCTGTGTTTACCAATAAGCGCATTCGTTGTTGACATGAAATGATAAATGAATTATTGGTTGCAGGTGCGTTGTGTTTACCAGTGTGTTTGCTCCGGTTGGGTCTTCTCTTTTCTTTGTCCAGTCATCGTTTTTTGTATTAAATTGTCTTCATTCATTCTTTCATAATAATTCATCGTTCATGGTCAACCAACTCAACTGCACTGGCTTCCTCTCTCTGACCACATTCAGCTTAAAGTCCTTGCTTTGGTCCTCAAATTCAAACTGGGTATTTCCCCAAAATACCTCGAGGACCTCATTCGTCCTCCTCTTTCTGCATCTTCTCATCGGCCTCTCCTATCTCTGGACCGGTCAGACTTCTTTGTCCCACGAGCTAGAACCACGATTGCTCAAACTCGATCCTTTACCATCATTGGGCCCTCTTTACGGAATGCCCTTCCCTTCACTTTGCGTGAGACTTTCCTTTCTGGATCATTGTCTTCATCTCTCTCCTTAAAGCCTATTTCTTCTCTCGGGGTTTTCGCTTTGGGAGCGATACTGAATGGCCACGGCAGAGCTTCTCATTTGAGGCGATCGATCTATCGATCTCCTTGATCGAACGCCTAGCAAAGGTCTGGTAGATCGATAAATCGATCGCGCTCGATGAGTTAGACTCCAAGCGAAACCTGGAGCCAGGCGACTATTTTACTATTTTATTTATCTAATTTACATTACTTGTGAAAGTTCAGGCTAGGATCGATGCAAAAATTGCATTGACAAGTAGAGGAGGCTTATCGACGGTTAATAAGTTTGCGTATATCGTACTCTAACAGTTAATGGACAACCATATAATATGCAGCTATACGCAGTGTTGTTCAGTAATTGAAATACATGTAATTGAATTACGTAGGCCCTAATTGAATTACAAGTTCTGTAATTGTAATTTAATTACATTTTGAGTCCAGTAATTGTAATTTTATTTCAATTGCAATATTGCATGCAATTTGCAATTGAATGAAGTGCAAATTACGAATTACTTTGATAAAGTCAGCCACGATGCCAGCCTGCCGGTTTGATCCGGGTCAAGCCTTTAATTCAACTTCCGGTCGGGCTGGCGGCGCATCGGCCGCCAGCCAACATTCGTTCAGAGGAAATGTGGGGTTTAATTGGTGATTAAACCGTTTGTTAGCAAAGGCCTCGCGTATTCGGGGATATAAGACGTCCGAGCCCGATTCTGCGATGTCTACTGAGTCAGCCGCGAGGAATTATGCGTTCTTGGACGATCTCTAATACCTACAGTCGTCACCGCGTGGTTGCCGCCATGCAAACAACGAAACAACGAACAGCCGCAACTTCCACGTGCTCCTCCGTAGATCTTCAGAATTGGACAATAAAGATAACATCAACCATCACGTGCATTCGATCGAGGACATACTGCGACCAAGTCCGATTCTGCGATGCCTGCCGAGCTAGCTCGTGGAATTACGCACTTTTGGAAATTGGACGACCTCTAACAAAGCGTCACGGCGTGGCCGACGCCATATGTTTCTCTTAAACAACGAAAATCCGCGTTCTCCACGTGCTTCTCCGTAGGCCCGCAGCATGGGACATTGGACAATACAGATTACATCAAACATCAATATATAGCAGGAGTCTAAAATCGGCCGTTATACCTCTGGCACGTCGCCTTTGCAGCATCAACTGGTAACCAATTAATTCAACATTCCTCTGACGATCAACATCGTCAACCTGATGGATGGCGCCTAACAGGCTGCCGCATTAGTACTTTATTATTATTACTTTACAATATTATTACTTCTGTGTTTTAGTTTATATTCAATTTCTATCAACTGTAGTTGCGAATCTGTTGGTTGGGCCTAACGTGTTTGCGGGAGCCTGCCACTGAAGACTCCTCTTCTAGTGAGAAATGTTAACCATCTGAAATATAACACTTAACATCATGAGACTAGCACAGACATTATCTTCCTTTATTATTCTCCTGTTACGCGCCTTTGTGCAAGATTCCAATTTTGTTTAGGCGCGTTATAAATGACAGTTTAATAATAATAATAATAATAATAATAATAATAATAATAATAATAATAATAATAATAATAATAATAATAATAATAATAATAATAATAATAATAATAATAATAATAATAATATAAATAATAATAATAATAATTCAGGGCTGTCAAACCGTTTATAATGGCGGGCCAGTGGCAATATATTCCAACAAGTAGCGGGCCAAGGTGCCGAAGGTCTCTGAGCAAAATTGGGTATATGGGTCTGGAAGGGGCTCTGGAAGGTGAGCCCATCCTAGAAAAGTTTTCAAAACTAAATCTTAAATGGTGCATTTGTTGGCATACAAACAGTTAAATAAATTAGGCTTGCAAAATCTTAATTTTGATCTTCATTATCAGTCACGAACATTATATAAAACTCATTGAGCCTCAAGTCTCAGGTCAACGTATTCTAGTTTCTAGGTATTGTACATAAAGAAGTCAAATTTATTTTAGTCTGGTGCTTAGAACAAGTCCGTGTCAAACAACAATAACAAAATCGCAATAACAAACGCAATAACAAAATCGCAATAAAAAAATTAATGAAATTATGTAGTCATTAGGCAGGGCTCCGTGGGCCAGAAAAACATCGTCGGCGCGCCAGAAATTGCCTGCAGGCCGACTCTTTGACACCTCTGCTTTAATTGAATAAACTGCTGTGCTTCATGACTGCGTGGCAACATTTTTGTGAACATTATTCTATCCTTACACCCCTCTTACAATCATACAGCGCACTTTGATAGACCTGTGAAAACGTAAAACTCTGAAACTCAGAAATATAGTCTACAAACTTTGCGAAAACGTAAATCTTGAGGCGACTCCATCATTAACAACTTGAGATGCTCGAATGACGGTGCAGGAGTTCAGTTTCCGCGAGTAGCCTACATTATAGCATAAGTCATAATTTCTAACTCTAACAGGCATTGATGTTCGAGCGTTCAATAACGTTATAGAGTCTACTCGAAAAACTTACCAAGTCGAGTCGATCAAATTTTTTTCGACTCGATCGACTTGCAAGCCGAGTTGATCGTTGTTTCCTCGACTTTACTCGACTATGAAATATGCTTAGGCCCTACATATTATTTCTTGTGGCTACGTAACAAAATGACCTACATGATATAATGACGTAATTTGGTGTAAACACACAACTACCGTATGAACCTGATTTCTAGTTCAGTACAAATTATATATTATTAGCCTCTTGGTTCTTATTGTTAATCTCCTGAAGAGGTATATCCACCGCTGCCGTTGCTAGTCCCAAGCCATTGTTAAGGAAACGAAAATAATAAAGAACAAGACATAATGCATGCTGCAGAAATTCTGTTTGTTTCAAGTCAACAGACGTATTAAAAGATATTTTATAATTTTAGTCAAAGGTCATTCCAGGTAAACATGTAGACTTAGACCGTTGTGCAGAGAACCTGATGATAGGATTTTCCGTTTCGTAATCATCGGAAAGGTGTTTCTTCTCTGTCCAAACGAAGCACAACTCTAATTTCACAATTGCACAGAGAATACAAATTTAAAATCTTAGCTATGAGAAAAATTTCTATTCGATGGTTTAATCCATGATAGCCGATCCCAATCTATTACCTATGTAGGCCTAAACACCTAGCTTATATTAAAACTAGGCAGTCCCATGATCTCTTAATTCCGTATAAATGGTGAAGGCAAATAGCTTTGTAGGCCTAATTAATCAATCAATCATTCGTTCGTTCATTCTTGTATTTACTTGCATTTACTTGTACATGGCTGCAACTGCAAGATGTCTAAAACACTGCAAACTATTATGTACTTTCATTTTGTTGGTAAAGTAACTTATTATAATGATCTTAGGTTGAGAATTTTCAAGAATCACACGAAACATAGCCTACAGATTGTGTTATAGTTTACCTAGCTGAATATGGCGCTCAAAGGCATCGCTTGCAGAGCAGTTACTAAGGTATCTTCATTCTGATGCTTCACTTGAGTTCTACTGGACCTACCATTATGTGCATTCCCCAAAAAACTGTTTACTGTTGCCTTCTTGACTGAAATTTCTGATGAATGGGCAGTCAGTAGCCTACAGTGGGTACACCATGGTAGTCATAATGTTTATGCTCGGTAGTCTTTGATATGGCTCAGACCAATAAAGCTTAAACAAGTTATGATTAAGTTCTGCCAATCCGTCTCTGTGGTATTCGTAAATATGGAACCACAGTAGTCAGGTCGGTTAAGAGGCTTTGGCATTAGTGATTTGAGGATGGGAGTGATATGGTGATTCTTGGGTGTTCTGGTCACCGGGAGGTCTAGTGAGTTGTAGACACCAAATTTGAATGAATTCAAGGTTGAGGGAGAGTGATCTGCGGTAATAAAGCTTGGAGTGGACAATTGGGGTAGCAATGGTGGAGGTAGTATTATTGTCGAGCATGATTCGGATGTGAAGGGATACACTAATGAAACAAAGACAGCAGGAGGCATGTAAGATCTGAAACTATGCGTCTTCCCATTATGTGAAATTGAATGGATTCACATAGGCCCCTAATGGGTCCAAACTGAACTGAACAAGTCGATCCTCATAATGACATACGCATCTTTCTGGAATAACGGCTCCTAAACTATTCCCTTGTGTATCCCTATTTGACATAGGGCCCTACTGCAACATGGTATGGGCAGCCACGTATTGTTCAAGGCTACGTAGATTAAATGTCCTGCAAAAGCGAGCTGTTCGTATAGTGGCAGGGGCCCCTTACGGGTCCCACACTAGTCAATTATTCTCTCAATTTAATCTTCTAAAAGTGGAACAGATAAGAACCTTACAAGTGGGTGAGTTTATGTACCGTTATGATAGAGACCTTCTCCCCCCAGTATTTAAATGACTTTTCCGTCTCAACTCCGAAGTGCATTCCCACCTTACGAGAAATTCCAGATCTTATCGCTGTATCTATGCCCACACTAACACCCGCCTATTCTCAATCAAACTATCTGGCGTTTTAATTTGGGAAAA
Organism: Aporrectodea caliginosa; assembly: GCA_020284085.1. Lineage (NCBI taxonomy): Eukaryota > Metazoa > Annelida > Clitellata > Crassiclitellata > Lumbricidae > Aporrectodea > Aporrectodea caliginosa. Next base: position 166,226 of record JACEVL010000675.1, read on the forward strand.
AATTCCACCTGAAATCCGACAGTCACCTAGTTTGTCTATATTTAAAAGAAAACTGCGCACCCATCTTGTTATGGAGGTTAATCAATAGTCTTTTCCTAAATGGAGTGTTTTTCTTGTTTTTTCCGGGCATTTCTTGCGATTGTTAGTTAAGGTTTATAATGATACAAATGCAATGCAGTACTCTTAAATACATCACTCATCCTGTTGTAGCCTAATAATATCATTGATGAAGGACATAACGGACGGTCATTTATTGAAGGTGTTTCCTCTTAGGTTTTTTCTTTTCATGTCATTGTTGAAGTAGTAAAGTTAGTTAAGGTTTATTTAGTATAATATTATATGGAACTTAGTACTTTTGTGGATTCTAATCATCCAGCTATTTAAGAATTAGATTTGCTGCCATCACTCTTTATGCAACATGACTTCGTAATTCGCCTCTGTTTTGAGTGGCGCTATATAAATGCTTGATTACGATTACGATTACGATATATGTGTCCCTATTTAGCTGGATCTAATGATCCCTTCAGGGCCTCTTTTTTGAAACCATACAAGTCATTCATGTTATTACATTACACTGTGAATTCTATTGCTGTTTCAAAATAAAAAAGAATTGAATTGAATTAAAACTGCCATCCACTGCATTAGACCGTAGAAATTTCCACTTATGCTAAACTATATCTCTTATCCATCCCATCAACGCCTCGTTCTATTCTATTCTCACTTCTTTTCCCTTCGATCTCCATCTCTCCTCGAAGACTGTCTCTGTCATCGTTTCTGTTATCACTACAATTTTTTGTTCTCTCTCTCTCACTCCCTCCTGTTTCACTACTCGAAACTTCTTGGTGAATATACTGGTCCCTCACCCAAATTTTGTGTAGCGCTGAGAATTGTCGGAGATTTACATTACATCACATTTCCCGTGGCTCTTCAGTCTCTCATCACTCACCTTCTCAGAGAAGCACATCTGGACCAGACAAACTTTTAACAACAGTCCCATCCCGAATCTTCCAATTTTATCTACGCAAACTGAGCAGTGAGCACTTGTATTTTCCCGGCTGAACCTCTCTTCAAACTCATTCTTTAGCCTCCACCAATCTGGCTGAATTCACCAGAAACACAAATCCACTTAAACTCTACTAGCCTCTTTTTACAATAAATTGGCTCATGCTGTCATCCATCAACAAGTCTCCTGCTTCTGTCTTCTCGATATCGGTATCAATGATCATGGCCTTTTGGCCGACTATCTACTGCTCTTCTGTGGTTCCAGTCCGACTGGTCTTCCCACTACGTCTCTGTTAAAGCCTCATCTCTTCACGAATTCCTACCCAGGCGAATCTGATCCTCCATCTTCCAACATTTTTCAACCCCTAAACGATGCCCTCCTTACTTCTTAACAGCTCTCTCTCTCTCTCTCTCTCTCTCTCTCTCTCTCTCTCTCTCTCTCTCTCTCTGGTCTCTGGAAACAGGACTTTGACCTCTTTTCGACATCTCTGGACAACCCATCTAACTCGACACAGCGCTCGTGATTAAGCTGGTGCACTGTGGTGTTTTAGAAATGTAAACTTAACGATTACGATTACGAACTCGACAATAGGCGTAACAGTTTACCTTTATGGATCGTATGGATCGGCACCTTTCGTCGTCATAGTTGTTCCAGTAGCGGGTCTGGGTGTAGGTCCTGGACAGCTGCACCTGTAAGACAAACTTAACCGTAGACTTATAGCAACCCGAAACCTTTATAGGAAGAGCTGAGAAGTCAGTGAACACACTGAACATTCGAAACAGCAGGTCAAAAATAGAGATTTGTCTCATTGGTGGATACATTAAGTTACGTAATGTTATACGCCTAATGCAAATCCCGGAAAATTCTCACACAAACGCTGCATCAGGAGATCAGACTAAACAGCAGTGCCATATGAAATCAAATCATCAAGTCTAGAGTCACGTTTTTGACCAGTTCCGATGCCATTAGCTATTGATAGATTAATTCGTGTAGGAAATATATGGAGCCCATCATAGTGTTTCACTAACGATTACGGTTTCACGTGCTCTCAAATACGCTAAACAAACCTGTGTTACCAGGTCATGTCGGAAGAATAATCCATGACTAATGTGTTTGCTTAGGCCTATTTAATCAGAACAGTTTTTAGCATTTGCTTCACTGTCCTTAGCAATAATAATTAGCCTAGGAGTAACAGGCCTAATAAAAAATTTCCCAGAAGGAGCAAATGAACGCACAGACATTCTACGCGAAAGATGTTGCTGAGCTAAACTAAATTTATATCGGTTAGACCAGCTTATGTTGGAAGGATAATTTTACATTCTAATAGTGTTTGTGTGATATGTTATGGCGACTAACCTGTCAACTGACACGGTAGGCTATCTCGCCGATGACACAGAATGTTGCTTAGGCCTAATCATTTGTAGGCTACGGTTTACGTTCAAACCACGATCACAAAACAGCGATCATCAAAAGCGCGATTACAAAATAGCGATGCAAAACAGAGAGAGTGCATAAAATAGCGATCGTAGACCATTTTTAAGGAATATATTTTTCAAAAATCAGAAGAGCATTTGGCATTAGTTTCATGGTCCATAACAAATTTGGAGTAGGCTAATACCGATCACTATCCAGAAGAAAAACTTTGCCGAACTAAGGCGCAGATATTCTACGCGAAAGATGCTGATAAGCTGCATTAGGCCTAAATAGTCTACGAACTGATCGTCATAGACGGATAGGCCTAGGATATACTGACCAATTTTAGCTCTAGAATGATTCCTTAAATGTCACTAATCATTGCAATCTCTCCACGCAGAACGTCCATTTTATCACTTTTTGACATTTCTTTGGTGTAAAAACGTTACCTGTAGACAGGTACTTCATCACATGGTCCATTTTCTTTATGGCTGGTCCCTTGATCCACTACAACCACAGAGAAGTTGAAATCTGTAACGGCGACTTGCAGGCCAGGACAACCCGAACACAGGATGTTGGAATACACAACCCCAGTCGTTGAGTTTGTGTACTGGATTCTAGTGACGTTTCCCAATCCACCAACTTTAGGATCGCACTGCCGCAGAAGAAACAAGAGGAGTGAGAAATACACGTACTGTAGTATGGCTTCGATTATAATCAGACAAAATTGCATACGAACAGCACTTACACGATTTGATCTAGTATTTTCAATTTGACCTACTCATAAAAGATATTTGATGAATGGATGATGGTTTTCAAAAGATTGAACACGCTCAAAAGGTCTAAAGAAATCCTTGATTGACATCTGATTCACACATTTCAAACTAAGCTAGCCTAGGCCTACGTGTACACTGTTTAGTCGAAGAATCAACCAGAAGCAGTCATCTTATTGTATTGTATTTAAGTATTTTGTAAAGCGCCTATAGTAGGCTGAACGGTGAACCGTTCAGAAGCGATCCCAGTGCGCAGTGCGCAAGGCCCCGGGAAAGAATCAGGTTTTGAGAAAAGCAAAGACCTACCAGACCTACATAATATAGAGTTGTAGAGCGAACAGGAGGAGGCAGCGCATTCCAAAGAAAAGGACCGATTGAAGCAAGGATCGAGACTGAGCAACAAAGGATCGAGAGTTAGGTGTGCACTGTATATATTCGATTAACCTTGTAGACCTAAATGTGCGTAAAGTGTTTTTAGTCACAATCACTGCCAAAGAAGGTATCAACATTTCCGTAATTACGATAGGCTATCACCGAGAAAAACCATGGCTTAAATTGTTAACGACTTGTTTTGGACTAATATCTGAACAAATGTTGCCTCGTCTAGGCCTTATGTATTCTAATCAAGTCTGATCTAATTTAATATAAACTTTGATTCATCGTCAGATTCAGAAGACGAAAGCTCTCGTCTATCAATCTGCCACCGACATCGAAATCGTAAATTCTAAATTTCTAAGACGACACTTGAAAAATGAGTCCAAGCACCAGCCTTTCCACAAGCGTCTATGAGGTTTATCAAATAAATCATGTCTATCAGAATATTAGCACCTCATACTTCAATGAAGAGAAAACTGGATGAATTGAAACATTCTAAATAATGTAGGCTACGTGGGCCTACTCTTTAAGAAGCCAGAATGTCGAGCACAGACCTATATACTCTGCGAATTCCAAATTTCTATATCACCACGCATGCAGTACGTGTTACTGTACCAAGTGTTCAAGGTCTTCGTAGTCAAACTAGTAATGAAGTTGTTGTGCAATGAAGATTATTATAATTATGAAATTCATAGTTTAAAAAAATCATGATTGGGCCTACTTGAAACTTGTCATGCCAGTTACTGAATAAATTAATTCACTTCTGTTCTTGAGGTTTATGTAAAATTTATGGACTAACATAATTCTGCGACTCACATAGCATGGTATCACTGGAGATCCATCTGACGGTCGAAGCCACGCGATAGTCTTCTGAGCATAGCGGACTGCCCATTGAGAGTTCATTTTGATGGCTGCCATGACTGCTTGACATCTTAAGGTGTCTGACGCCTGAACATTTCTTTCCGAGTTCAGTGCAAGATAGAAGCAGGCGAATACGAAGTAGCACTTGAATCTTGCCATCTCGTAAGTCGTCGCCAGAACGGTCTTCAGCTGATGACTGTTCGTAGCTGTCAATGGTGCTTATATACACTCGTTTATAGCTCTCAATCGAAGAACACCTGTTGCTGTCATTGCAACATCTCAGCTTTTAATACAACATGTGGGCTACTTCTTAAACACCCAATATCCCGTATTCGCAACTGCCAATCATTTATTTTTTTGACGTGCTCATTGAAAACGGACAGTCTAAATAAGAAAGTAAATTAATTATCCTGTGGAACACTTTTAAAGGAGGCTGTCATTAAGTAGTGGCTGTCAATCGTTTACCAAATCGTTCTGACTTAGGAATGATTGATGATGACTTTCCTGTTGAAGTCAAAACGTCCAAGCGAGCTTCAATAGATGAAAAGCTCATATTCGATCCGTTTCAGATGGTCTTTTATGGAAACCTTTTTTGAAACTTTGTTTTTCATAGTGCGATACAGCCTTTTATCCGCAGCCCACTGGCAGTTTGTGTAGGGCTGTAAAAGTAGGCCATCGTGTAGGGTTAAGAGTTCCGAGATAAATTCTCTAACGCAAGAGAAAGATTATGCGTTGAGTTCCGATAAGTGACCGCTACTTAATTATAATCCAGCCAATCCAGCCTAATAAATTTTAATTAGGCTACATTGCATACTTCGTCTAGTTGTTTCTCTTAACGTCTCTCCGTCAGGTGCCGCCCAACTGGGGGAATCGACTCGGGGCCCTGAAATGGAAAGATATCCGTAGGTTGTAGAGCGTCAGACTCGTGGTCAAGAGAATTAGGAGATCCAGGAGCCATCCCCGGGGCCATGCTATCAGGGATGGGGATCTGAACCGTCCTAGGGAGTTCGTATTATCCAGGGATGGTTACAAGTGGTATCCAGGCCGCGGTCTTCGTGCTGAGGGCAGCCTGCTGATTAGGCTGGTCAGGGTTCTCCCGGGCCCAGAGTCTTACTGTGTTTCCATCCCCCACCAGGCGATCACCTAAATCCCTCAGCATCTTCCTTTGCGTGTCGGTAACGCAAGTCAAGACAGCCAACTGAGAGTTTAAGTCAGTAGTGGATGTTACTGCATTAGAGGGCGTATCTGCCCGTTCTACCCTATGAGGTATCATCTGGGCTGTTGCCTCTTTCTCCACTAAATTTAATTCAGATATGTCAGACTAGGGGCCGTCCATAAATGACGTCACGCTATTTTGGCCGATTTTAACACCCCCCCCCCCTCGTCACACTTCGTCACAAAAGGTAAGACCCCTCTGAAAATGACGTCACAAAGCTCTGACCCCCCCCCCTAAAACCAATTTCCATGGCGAAGCAAAATGCTCCTTCATGGAACAAATAGCGAAAGCATAAATATTTTAAAATCTAACGGTGACCAAATATTGAAATAATTAGAAAATTATTAATAATGGTGCCCGTATACATTAAAATAATTAAAAAAATAATTAAAATTTAATCCTCAAAATTATTGCTGTTATTATTAAAATTAAATTGTTGTTAATTGTTAAATTTAATAACATAGACCTGGTGTGACGTCACACTACTCAGACCCCCACCCCCATGTCACACATCGTCACAAATTTCCGACCTCCCTCCCCCCTAGGTGCGTGACGTCATTTATGGACGGCCCCCTAGCCAATAACTAGGGCTTATTTAGCAAAGTACAGATAAGCGTGCAAGTTGCGATTGAGAAATTTGGAGTTTACGATTACGATCAGCATAATCAAAAGCACTTTGTCCGAACTATACTCGCTTCTGTTCTATACCTCCACAGAGTAGACTCAGAGCATGGTCGGAGTAAACGTGGAACTAGCCGGAAAAAGATGGCGTCGGTACGCCATAGATCGGCTGCTACGGGCGATGCGAATAAAAGTGCTTCTCCTTTGGTTGCTGAAACAGATGGTAGTGTAGACTCTTCGCGTCGTCCTACCACTTCGCCCAATGCTCAGTTTCTGCGGGAATCAGTGTTCCTAGTGATATTCGTCTTCTATGCGTTGCTCCTCCTGTACGTGCTCTCGCGTAATACTGCCTACCCGACGCCTGTTACAGTTGACTTAGCTCAGCCAGGCCAGTTCGTCGAGGAAAGGGCAAGAAAGCATCTGATAGATATCACCAGCATAGGCAGCAGACCCATAGGCAGTCCTGAGAATGAAGACAAAGCCGTGAACTTCCTTCTGAACGAGATTACCATTATACAGAATCAAGCTCACCACGTGCATATGATTGAGATCGATGTTCAGAGAGTTAGTGGCAGCTTCAGAGTCGATTACCCGGTGAATGTCATCAATATCATCAGTATTTACGACAATGTAAATAATATTGCAGTTAAACTCTCGCCGAAGACGGGTGCAAATCACAGCCTTTTAGTAAACTGTCACTATGATTCAGTTTTCAATAGCACTGGTAAGTTGTAAACCTTTTTGAGTAATTTATAAAGCCAGCCATCTCGGTTAATTGCTGGTTTTTTGTTGAGAATAGTAGAAGAATAAAGATAGCTGCAACAAGAGTTAAAGAATTAAGAATGCTTGTTTGAAGAAGCTGCTGGGAAGTGCATCATTGGTCGATGAAATTTGAGCACTTTTAAGCTGGCTGCATAAGTATGAGCTCCTGGAATTGTTTTATGAGCTAATTATAAGGTGGCATTGAGACGTGTCTATCCTCATCAAGGCCTGAACTTTTCCGTCTGCACTGTGGTCAGTGATATTCTCCCATTGCCTATATATATATCATAATATTATGTCTTAGAAGAAAGCCATTTTGTTTGGGCATTATGATAGCAGTGTCTAGACTAGATTTAATTATGTTCCTTTGCAATTGTTAGGTATCGTTAAAAGGAACAATTGTTGTGAAGAACTAAAGCTAGAATAAAATCAAATGTGTCTAGCTGTGAACTGCACTAAGAAGAACATAAAATTTATAGCCCTACCTTGAGGTTTTAGGCACAGAAAAAACAAAGGCTAGGTAGAGAATCCCATTAATTGAGGAAAAGAATTGTATGCTTAAAATTCAGTTACCGGTAATGGTTTACTTATGAGCATAATAAGTTGTTGAAATAAAAATTATTTAAATGATTAAATTCTTGTGACTCTTGCAGGTGCAAGTGATGATGCAGTCAGTTGTTGCATTATGTTAGAAGTTTTGAGAGTCCTTTCAGAAGGCTCACAGCCCTACCAACACAACATTATTTTCCTTTTCAATGGTGCTGAAGAAAATGGTTTTCAGGTATGACAACAACCAGGATCATATCCTCTTTAAGAATTCTGCCATTACTAGATGGTCTCGGGAGTTTACTGGCAATCCAAAATAAATAAAGATTACAGATATTGAGGGAAATGTACTGTATCTTTAAATTAAAGTGTGTTGAGATATTTTTATCTAGAAAATGTTGTTTTTACATGTAACTGTTGACTTTAAAATCAGCAAGCCGTCACACAGGAGTCAGTTTCAGTGGCATAAAAACTTTAAAGCACACATGTTTGGACTATGGACAATGTGAGGATGCATTTTGGTTATGAGTGTGAATGAATGAATGAATGAATGAATGAATGAATGAATGAATGAATGAATGAATGAATGAATGAATGAATGAACACATCACTTACTGCATGCCTCAGAACGGCAATGTTCCCAGGTCACACGTATGTCACTGTGTTGTTGACTGGAGTCCGATCAGCTGTGTAAACAATGCAGAAAGCAGCCCTGTCAGACACAGAAAGACATTGTACATGTCTGAAGCCGGGTAATTTTTTGTGGAGTAGAAGCAATGTTGCTGGCAATGTGCAGTTCAGCAATGACACAGTTTGCAGCAATGATACACAATGGACATTCAGACAATAACCTTGCCCATGAACAATCCTATTGGAATAGGCCACTAATTCAGAAGTTTGGCAATTCATTTTCCTACTATCAAGATCATTTTAAAGTGGCCTGTGCACCCCACATCGGCGACTGGCTCTTTGCCCTCCCAGCAACTATCTGTGGTTTACGATTGTATGATGAGGCTGTAAGATTTGCTGTCAGCCTGCGCCTTGGAGCAAGTATATGTGAACTGCAAGACTGTCCTTGCAGATCATTAGTGACAATGGATTGTTCGCATGGACTCTCTTGCAGCCTTGGCACTGGCTGTCCAAAATATAGAAAATGATTGTCCAGGTACACAGGAAGGTATACATGATGTTAATATAAATAGGTTCATGGTGACTTTGAGACCGTCTTAGTAGATGCTATATTAATCTCTAGATAATATTTTATGCACAGTGACTGAGATGATTTGGTGCTAAGACTATTGGAATTGTGGTTGTAGTGACACCTTGTCCAATTTAATTTTAGTTTTTGTTATCGTGCTGTTAATTTTACAGGCTAGCCATGGATTCATCACAAAACATCGTTGGGCAAAGGAGATCAAAGCATTTATAAATTTGGATGCAGCAGGTGCTGGTGGCAAGGAATTGCTCTTTCAGGCAGGCAGGTTTCATGCTCCAGCTCATTCTTTTAAAATGTATTGTTACAACGAGATGGTTACTCACCTTCTTTGTTTACATGTAGATAATCATAATGCCACTTATGCTATTTCTTTGGTTGACTTAGAACTTTTCTTTCCACTAAGTAATTGAATAAACTAGAACCTGTTGATGACTTTATTTAGGCTTGCCTTAACCCTTTAACAAGTAAGTCATGCCTTCAGTGCTTTTGTAAGGTACTTAACAGGCAGTATGTAAGCATTTTGATATATGCATGCCTGCATGCCATGGTAAAACATTATTATTATAGAAATTTTTTAAGTGTGCAAAGTCACACATAGATGCAAATCAGAGGTACAGGTACTATAGCCAGTTGCAGAGTGAAGAGCAGTTTGAAACAAAATAATTAGGCGTTTATGAGGCTTTTCTTGAAGAATGGAAATGAGTTTGAGCATCGGGGAAACACTTTTATTCGGTTCCATTCCTTGGAGGCAGCAATATGAAATGCACGAAAGCCCATGACAGTGCTGAATCATGGCTCAACCAAAGGACTCTTACCAAAAGGTTGCAGACTATGGGGATGGATGTAAAGAGATACCAGTGTTAAAGGTAGGCAGGATTGCTTGTTGTAAGGGTTTTATAAGTCAGACAGGCCTGTTTAAATCTTATTCTGAGTTCTACAGGAAGCCAATGCAGCTGAATAGGCAGAGGAAAGGAGTTTTTATAAGATAAATGTAGCGTCTTGAAACAGAGAATTTTGAATGCATTGAAACGTGTTTACTTAATGTCTGAGATTCTGCAAAAGTTGAGTTGGCATCATTGAGGCAAGATCGGACAAGAGAGCAGGTTATGGTTTGTGACATTTCTTTGGTAAGAGCAGACCCTATGTGACATATTGCCCTGATATGATAGAAACAATATTTCGTCGCCTGAGAATTATCTTGTCGTATCTCCACTTTTTTTCGAAAAGCAGTTTAGAGTTGATTTGTAGCAGAATTTTTTGCATCTTTCTTCAGTTTCAATGGCTAAGAGATACGACAAGTCGTTTTAAAGATATTCAACAAAATATACTGTCGTATGTCCTGTTTTCATCAATATTTTATCGTATCTCCACACAGTATTCGTGGTGTAGCAGTGTATGTTGTTGTATGTCCAGAGAAAGCTCGTCGTTGATTGGACGAGCAGGAGATACAACAGTATAAACCTGTGCGCTAAGCTCGATTAAAGTGTCGCATATCCAGACAATTAAAAGTTTTTCCTTTAAAAATCCGGACTATATCCATAAATATTTTAACGAAAACACTCTCTAATAATTGGTCGTTGCTTGATTTAATCATTTCATATCTTTGTTTTCCGTAGGATGGTTCGTAATAAATATTGGTAAATCCATTTTATACAAAATTTTCTTACATTTCTGAAAAAAGCTTTTATCTTTAATTTTTTTAATGCAGGGTCTTTATGCAATGTTGATGTTTTAATATGACATCTTTATGTGAACTGTAATTTGATAATGCCCTCCTTATTGCATTAAATTTCTTATTTTTCCGCAAAATGTGGCCCAAACTTCAACCTCGATTATCTCGCAATTTTGGAAAATGGAGATACGCGAGGATAATTCTCAGGCGACGATTTGCAAAGGTTTGTGGTGTCGAAATGTGGTTCTACTGTCCAGAGTGTTTAAGATTGCTCTGGAGAGAGGCACACCACTGATAATATATGTTGTATACTATATCATCTGGGTATTACCAGGGTATTACTCGGGTATTACCGAGTAGGAGTATATTGGAGGTTTCTAACACCTAATTGTTTATATATGAGCCTTTCAGATACTGTGAAGGCAAGTGTACTTGTTTCCTTCAGGTCCTGGCAATCCATGGCTGATCAGCATGTATGCTGAACATGCTCCTCATCCATTTGCATCAGTCTTAGGCCAGGAGATCTTTAAAAGTGGACTGATTCCTTCAGAAACTGACTTCAGAATTTTTAGAGATTTTGGGAGTTTACCAGGTTCGTTGATATGATCAGTTTTTACTTTAGCAGAGTGTTCAAATTTTATGATTTGTATGATTAGTTTCGTTGACCTTTTCATTTGGAGCTGGCTAATAGGGTTAGAATTCCTCAAGGATCAAATGAAGAATGGGACTGTGGACTCCAAAACGTTGCCAGGATACCAATATTTAGTAATAATAATAATTACGACAATTTTTATGGCACCTTACAAAACAGCTAACAACAGTCAGGAGATAAGCCCTGGCAAACAGGTGATTTTAGCATGGATTTAAAGGAGTCCACTGAGTTGGCCAGTCAAATAGCAAGAGGAAGAGGAAGTCTGTTCAGCATCAAGGACCGGGCAACCGATTCGGCACGATCGCCGAAGCGCGTCCTCATCCTCTGCACATGGAGATAGTCCTCCCAAGCCATCGGAGCCAGAGCCCTGACATGGAGGAATGAGTGCCACATTCCAAAGTGATGCAGCAACCCATGGCCAGTGAGTCATGGTCTGGCCCTTGTGAGTTAATGCCCATGTTATGCATACTTGTTATGGGATCTAGTTTGGAAATTATGCTGGCTAGAAGTGGAAGACATAAAGACAAGACCACATCAACATGTAATAATTAATCCTACAGCAAAACATTCAGTACAAAGGAATACACTGCCTCTGGATGACCTGATAGGGATATAAGTGTACCTTATCCATGGCAAAAGAGGCTGTTGACTGAGCAAACACATCTCTTGCCACTCAAATGATCCTTGAAGATTTAATCATTCCATTGAGCTCAGACAAAAATAGACTAAGTGTTTTACACTGGTTTTGTTCCCTTTCAATACAGCCTGCAAATACTGTCTAAAACGTAATACTAGAGAGCATGAACTCCTATATATTAACCTTGGGACTGAAAAGCTGAAAACAACCCGTACATCATTTGTCCCACTACTGCAGCTATTCGTCAGCATTACAGATCAGACGGCCCATTGCAGGCGATTCTTTTCGTGTTGCCCGGCAAACCCTAACCAGGCCAGAGCAGCATAGAGTATTCAGGCTGCCATTGAAAGACCATGCACCATGAGGATGCACAAGGCATACAGCGATTGTCTTGCCTGACAACATAAATGGGTGATGTGTGCCTCGAAACCAAATGTTTCATTCATTGTTACACCCAGGGTGACCATACAGGGAACCCTTGTCAGTCTCAGAGTGGTACTCAGGACCACGTCATGCCCAGCACACCCCTCGTGGCCAACGAATCACAACAAATCTATTCTATTCTAGCTAACTAACTTTCTTTGAACGAATTATACGTACTTATCCTGTGTATATATTTAGACAATTATGTATTAGGCTATCCTGAGCAAAAGCATATGCACACCATTTTGGAAAAGTGTCCCTTCTGGGGACACGGAGCCTTCTGGGGAAATTCCCTGTTGCTCCCCATTGGCTTCAACATTTTAGGTATAATTATTATTCATGAGATAGTGTGAGGAAATTATCTGCAACCTTTTCAAAGTGCACTAAATGGACTTGGACTATTTAAGGCCATTACTATAATATAGATTGCAGTTTTGTTCTGCTTTTACTGTTTTAGGTATTGATATTGCTTACATAGCAAATGGTTATGTGTATCATACAAAGTTTGATTCTCCTGCTATGATTCCATTGGGATGTATTCAGAGAGGAGGTCTGTATCGTCTATTCAATTTCTCAGTTATTTGAAATACTTTTTGCAAAAATATGCGTGTGACTATTTAGCAAAGATGACATTTGTTTGTGACCATGTGAGGCTGCAAATTGATCAAGCTTTGAATCTTATATTTGCCTGAATTATAGCAGAACACTAACCTGAGGAAAGGCACAAAGTGCTTTTCATTTTCTGCTGTATAATTAATTAAATCAACAGTTCAATCATGACTGAACTTCTATTGTTAACACAAATCTCTAAATTACTACTGTTGGCAATAATCAACATTTGTGACTAAAAAAATAACTAAGTATATGACAAACATTCTCTACCATGCACATTCTAATGCTTTGCTAAATAAATTTTTTATCAGTCTTATTCACTCTTGGATATAGAACTCTTAACACCATGACCTTTTACATGAGACTTCTTGAACAGAAGTGGAGGAAGTGCACTGATGAGAATTCGATTGCTTTCTGCCATGACCTCTTGCCGTTTGTATGTCTGAGAAATGACAGTTTTGTGAAGTGGTTATATTTGGAACATGCTTTGCACTGTTTCCAAAATACTTGATTCGAAATTTGAGATGGTTGTATGGTTCCACATATACTGCATATGCTGTCATTCCCATTGCTGTTTGTATGAAGGCGATGTGAGTGCTTGGTTCCAGGACATGCCTCTTGCTGCACTGACTGTTGATGAGTCATCAGATGTGGAATTCATCTGTTCCCATGTCAACTATGATGCTTTACAGATGTCGAGTGCCCTCTGTAGAGTCAAGTCCAATTGTCATAGGAGCTGCTTGATCATTGGACAACCTAGGAATATTCAATCACGAATTATGGATTTGAGCTGCATGATTAATTACCAAACTCGTATGACAAGGCCTTTTTTACCTTTATCGCAGGGATGGCCAACTCGCGGCCCGCGAGCCAAATGCGGCCCGCGAGCTGCTGATTGGCGACCCACACGGCCCCTTTCTAAATAATTTTTTTCTCATTTTGCACCTACTTACTTGTCCGACTACTACAATCTGCATAACGATGATGTCTAAAACACTAAAAGATTTAGTGTTGTAAGTTCTAGTGACCTAATGTAGTCATACCTGTTTATACATCTTGGAAAATATGAAATAAACATTTGTATTTCTTTGAGGCTGTGAGGACAAACATTTTGCGGCCCGCCGCATGCTTATCAAGAATCACAGTGGCCCATAGGCCAAAAAAGGTTGGCCACCCCTGCTTTATTGAGTGGCTACAAAGGAATCACCTGACTTTCCTGACTGCTGTGCTAGCCACTAGAATTTATATCTTTCATACCTTTGGATTGGACAGTATGCTCTGAACTTGCTTGTTACAGTGTCAAACTTTTTATTGTCGTCTGGATTTTCCCACCTGAAGGTATTGTAAAGCTGCAACGTGTTGTACAGAACAAACAGTGCCAGATGACTTTCCTCTGAGTTCATGTCTAACTCAGAAGCAATTAAAAATTTAGAACCTTTCAAGGAATGATTTCCACTCAGAATAATAATTATTTTGGAGGAATTACAACTCAGAGGGCCTGAATGTTGGAATCATGGCTGATTCCATGGTGATATCACACAGTTTAAATAAAGAATGTTGAACTCATTTGCACATGTTGGCTTATTATCATTCATCCATTCATCGATCATTTATAGAATGATGATGCTATGTTACACGTTGATGTGTGAAAGGTGATAAAACTATATTTAGCATCTCTGGTATACCAGGATTTACTTGTATATTTTCATAATAATAATAATAATATCTTTTCTTTAATGAAGTGCCTGACAAATGCACTGCGCTGTACATTTACATGCTATGACAATTAAACAATTCACAAGAACACAAATGACAGAAGACATAAATCTTAACTACTAACAGAACAGACAGCCTGCAATACAATACATGATGTCTCTTGTTCTTGTTGCAGGTGAAAATTTACTTGCTGTGGTTAAAGCAATTTCTAATTCGTCACTTCTTTCTGATCCTGGAGAGTACAGACATGGTAGTTTAGTCTTCTTTGATGTTGTTGGTCATATGATGATTGTATATCCAGCTCGAATTGGTGTCATCATAAATACTTTGACTTGCTTTCTTGTCTTCTTACGACTTGTTTGTCAGATATTTGGCCATGGTCCAGGTATGATCAGAACGTTTTACTTAATCAGTTGTTTTTTTGTGTAAAAAGATGTTCTAAGAAATATTTATGACACAATTTGTGGGTAGTAGAGTTGACAAGTTTCAAAACACCATTTCTATAAATCAATGTCACGTTTTTATGTTGACTCCTAAATTTTCAACCTTGGATAGGGAAAAGTCTTTGACCCATGTATAAGTTGATTTATGATTTTACACATACCTGGTGAATCTGGACATTTTATAGGGCATTTTTCCTTTCACTTTCTGACTTTCCCCAAATTTATATCACTAGCCTACTTGTATTCTTTGTCTCCTCTTCTGAACCAAAAATAATGGTCAAGTTCAGTATACACATAAGTATGCTGTACTATGCTTTACAAAAATTTCAGGATTCCATGTCTGACTGATCTAGTGCAACATGTGTCTTTTCCTGAAATGGTATTATGATATCCTTATAACTTTCCACAAAAATTTGGGGCACGGTGGTGTAGGATTCCATGTCTGAGCCGGAGGGATCTAGTGCGAATCCACCTCCAGCCGCCGCGTAGGGTCTGGGCAAGTCCTTCACCAGCTGCGCTTTGAAATGCAGGTTTATGGATATCCTTAGTAGAAATCTTGCTATAACCAGTGCGGTACATACCATACATACAAATATCTCTTTTTCTCATGCACAACTGGCTCTGCTCCATCCTATCTGACAACTATTTGCCCGTGAACTTTTGGTCTTGTCTGACCATGCTGCCATCACTGCTAAGTTTTCTTTCTGCTGTAAGCCGTCTTCCACTTCCTCTTTATCACTTGCCACCCATGGAAAAACCTCAACATTTCAAACTTCAGAGGTGACATCATTACCTCTCGTCTGTGTTTGTGTCCAGCATAGACAGCTACCGAACTTGCATCCAGTTTAATTCAACTTTATCTTAAATCCTTGAAGAACATATTCCTGCCAGTCGTAACTGTAATTGCAATTAAATATTTATAGAGCGTTATGTTTAGAATTAACTTCATTATATCCACTACTGTGGTGGGTACAGACAGCTGCGTTAGATGGGCCCTTGATTTACTAAATATTTCCTTAGTGTATTTCATATTGCTATGTGTAGATTTCATGGTCTAGTTGTAATACTTCATGAAGCATCTAAACCAAAATGCGGTTAGCAATTGGTATAATAAAGGATATACTGCATTATGAAATTAGATGTGATAACAGTGTAGGACGTATCACTATGCACTGTATGCAGTTTGAATTCAGTCATATCTATGAAGCCCAAATTTCAGGTTTTGCAATGAAAGTTTCGATCATGCTCTGGACTCAGGTCTGTTGTTTCACACTGTACAGCTGTGGAAAATTAGCAAGTGCAATTGCAAAAAATAAAACTGCATGTCTTATACTGCAGAACCTTTCCGTATCCTGTGGTACCACAGGTACTCTATTTTGGTACCACAGCTCTATTTATGAACTAACCAGTACTTTATTTGATTTTGCAGATTATATGAACCAGTCTTCCTTAAATTAAATCAGACCATCGTGTTTTGTTTCATACAAAAAAATGCTGGCCCTGCAATATGGAATGGTCTTCCACTCTAACTCAGAAATGTCCATAGTTTCCTATTGTTTAAAAGCCAATTACGCATGTATCTCTTCTCTCCGGTTAGTTAACTAGTTCAGATTTATTCTTTGATAACTCATCCGGTAATCCCGTAGTTTAGGTTGCTAAATTATTTGAATGTCTTCAATGCCGTACTTGACGTTGGTAAGTAAGCACTCTACCGATGTCCATCATAACTATCATCAATCCTGCTTCCATTTCATGGAGAATTATTTTTAATCAATCCAGCTTCCATTTAATGAAAAAAATGACCCAACTTCTATTTAACCAGAAAAATATTTTTCATCAATGGATCTTTTATTTAGGCAAAGAACTTTTCTCATGGGTCCAGCTTCTACTTAAGGCACCAATTATTTTCATCATTCCAGCTTCTATTGCATCAGAAACTTAGTTTCATCAATCCAGCTTCTATTTACGATAAAAAATTATTTAGATCAATCCAACTTCTATTTAAAGACAGAAATGGTTTCATCAATCCCACTTCGAGTTAGCGAAACAATTCCTCAATGCAGCTTCCATTTTAATTTTACGATATAAAATAATTTAGCAACCTAAACTACGGGTTTACCACTCATCCTTTGTTCCCTGTCTTTTAAAACAGAGACTTATAGACATTTCCTGACCACCTTATTATTAGCATTACTTTACTTTAGGGTGACACTTGTCAGCGTTGCTTAGGCCCTTTAGGACTTCCCTTTGAACCAACATCATCATTGTTTATCATCACTCTTGTCAGTCAGTAAAAACGTGGTTATGGTTATGGTTATACTTTTAGTGGCTGCTTTCCCAAATAACCACCAGACCACCAAAGAAGTTTCTGCAAACACTTTGGTTACCTGATAGTGTTGCCTTTTGCAGGTTTCCACAAGGTCGAGTACTTGAAACATCTTGTACTAGCCATATGTACAATCGCTTTTTCGGCGTGTGTTGCAGTAATGGTACTTATATTTATGGGATGTGTTTTGGACGTGAGTGGACATTCTCTGAGTTGGTACACAAATACGTGGCTAGTGCTTGGACTCTATGTGGCTCCTGCATTAGTCGCTTTGCTGGTGTCGGCAATGCTGGCAAAGAAACTGCTTTACAAGGTATGCTGTTATTAGTTTTCAGTTTTTTTTTATCTTAGAACTTTTAATGATTAGATTCACTTTTATCATTGTCTGACAACAGCAGGAGCAGCAACAACAATGACGATGATGGCAACAATTACAACAATAACAGCAACAACCATACAATACAACTGCATTTTGACATCACCCTTCTTCCAAAGGTGGCCCAAAGTTCGAAAGTGCACACGCCTCGGCAGCGCAGATGCAATTATATTGCAGAGCAATTGTGCGCGAAGGACTTACTCATGGTCCCTACACAGTAACTGCCCTGGACGAGGATCAATCCATGTTGCAGGTCAACCGTTGTAACCAGTCGGTCACCATTACTACTACTACCACTGCACCACTACTATCGCCTTTAGTCATGCCTTTACTTAACCTCTTAACTGGGGAATAACCTACATGTATGTGGTTAACAACCAGCTCCTGGGAATGAATTTAGCCGAAAAACACGATTTTGTATGATGCTCTGTAACTTATTAGTAACTCAATGTTCTTCATTCTGACAACCATTTTTTCAGTTTTTACTACTAATTCTAGAGTAAATAAATGAAAATGTTCATAATGAGACTCACTGTCACAGGACAAACATTTGCCATATTTTAGTGTGATACTCTTTGAAACAAAGCACAATACATAGTGCAATATCAAACAAGGGACAGTAGTATCTGGTTTCCTTTCTAAGTTTCTTTCCTGTCTCGGTAGCTTTACTAGAGCAAAGTTTGCATCGACGAGTAGCTGCAGCCTTGCTGTCTGTTGGTGGAGTCTAGGACATTACCCCCCCTGGACATTACCCCTGCCATTTACCCTCCTGCAATTATCCCCATAGGATATTTACCCCTGCCATTACCCCCTCCGAAGTGATGTTTTGTCCTCACCCCAGCATTTAATTATGTACTCTATGTATATATACAATATACAATACACATATATTACATGTATAATATTTAATAATTATTTATATATATATATATATACATTATATTAATATATTTGTTAGCTTGTATCTTGTGTGCCTGCACTTCTGTTTGCGAACATGTCAAGATGAAGAGCTGATGAATTTGTTCCAACAATGCCATGAGGTGATGGCAGGGGAGATTGAGACGTGTGATTACCATTTACACAGAAATAAGGGACTATAGTAATGATTTTTCTTCAATATATTTCAGGGATTGCAGAACATGTGGTCAGTGGAGAGTGTATACTTTGATGCTGTGCTACTGAAATTTACTCTTGTTCTGGGATTGCTTACTTGGAACAAAATTGATTCAGCAGTTATTCTGCTGTGTTTTGTTGCATTCCCTCTGCTTATGAGAGGAGGAGTTATGACTGCTCTCGGATTGTCTCCTCAGGGTATGTTCATATAGCTGCTGTAATAAGTTTTTATGAGTTATTGCAAATTTTATTAAATTTGCTTTGCATTGTATTGTATTGCATTGAAATCGAGTATAATTTAAACTTTGATAATAGCAGTTTGCAGACTTTGGAATAATTGACTAATTGCTTTGATAGTTTCTTTTGACAATTCAGTCTTATCTAATGAGTAAACTTCGAGAAACTTAAAAAACAGATAAATTTTGAGTCCAGATTTGAAGGAGTCAAGTGAATCAGCCGCCCGTAGGGCAGGAGGAAGACTGTTCCAGTATCTGGGGCCGGGCGCTGAGAAAGCGCGGTTACCAAAGTGGGTTCTCATCTGTTGTATGCGAAGATTGCTTTTCTCGAGCGATCGGAGTCGCAACCTGGAAGTGAAGAAATGCAGCCGAATGCTTCCCAATATAGTAATTGTGCAAATACTCAGGCGCAACCCTTGACTAGGTTGGCCATGACCCGGGCAGTGCAATAAGGTTAGAGCGGTTGACCTGTAACATGGAGAGTACGGGTTTGATCCTCATCCGGGGCAGTTAATGTGTAGGGACCATGAGCAAGTCCTTCGCGCACAATTGCTCTGCAATATTTAAGGATGGACTGACAAATGTTTAATTGCAGTAGTCCTGGTGCATAAAAAAATAGAGTTGGTATTTAATCGAGGCAAGAGCAGACAAGAGAGCAGGCTCTGATCTGTGACATGTCTTTGCTTACAGCAGACTTATGTAACGTATTGCCTGAATATGATAGAAACAAGATTTGTGAAGCTTAGTTTTCTGCTGTCGAAATGTAGATTACTGTCCAGAGTCATCCCAAATGTTTTGACAGTTTTTGATAGTGGAACAACAGCGCCATTACTGGTCAATGCTGTATGTAGAAGGAAAAGAACTCAGTTGCTGGCATGAGCCAAACATGATTGCATCAGAATTTATCTGGGTTTATAGCCAGACCATTGAGGCAGAAGAGAGGCTCTCATCATGTTTTAACTTGCTGGACTCTTCTGTTGGTGACAGAGCAATGTGAAGCCTAGTATCATCGGTGTACTGCCGTAACTGGACTTCAAAGTGATTTGCTGTGAGGTACCAATATCACTTGCTGAGACTGATATTAGAGGTAGGAAGCTAGCCAGGTTAAGGTAGTCCTAGAAGCACCAAGACTGTCATTGAGTCTAGAATGGTGGTCAACAGTATTAAAAGCGGTATTAAGGTCGAGGCATACTGAGGTGCATGCCTTTCCATTATCAACTAAAGAGGTGTGGAGAAAATGATTGAGACGTCGGAGGTGCTTCTTGTCTGGATGTCATCCAAAGGACTCCAGCCGAAAGGTGGAGAAAATTTAGTTCATCTGGTTAGGTGGTGTTGCCAGATTTATAAAATTGACTTACCTTTTTTGGCAGCATTGCTGCCCTAATGTTTCTTTCTCTGCCATTGGGTAGACCAGCAACTGACCTCAGAGCATGTGAAGAGTGTATGTTAAACGTACTCCTGCATTCGCCGGGTGATTCAGACGTTAGCTAAAGCTGCCATGACCTTGCTGCATGCATTCTTATGCACCAGAGGAAAATGGTGCCATTTATGCAATGCCTGGTGTTGTCATTGTCTTGTAAACCGATTCATCTCAAGGGAAAGGTGTACAAGACAATGATAAGACCAGTGATGATGTATAGAGCAGAGGTCTGGACAGTGACAAGGAGAGAGGAAGGGGGAAGGGTTATTGGAGAGAACAATCTAAATGAGAATGCTGCAGTGGACATCGAAAAGACGCTGGGAGTAGCATGTATTACTGACAAAATACGAGGCTAGGTTGAGATGATACGGTAGTGATGAGAAGAGAGGATGAAAGCTTCATGAAGAGAATTATGATGGCAGATGTAACCGGACGCCACAGTCGGGGACGGCAGAAGAAGATATAGGGAGACATACATGATACAAGATCTGAAGTCTCTCAGATTGAGGAAAGAAGATACTAGTGACAGAAACAAGTGCAGAAGAAGGATCCGTGTGGCTGACCCCTCCGCTGGGAGGGATTAATTCAAGCCTGAAGAAGATTATATATTTATGCAGGCCTAACTCTGTCTCATAGTAATCAGCTACTTGAGATGCTATGGCTCAGCCGTTGGTGGTATACTTGGGTTTGGCCATGTATTCAGTTTCATGTGGCAGTTACTGCACCTCTAACCTATGCATGAATGCAGGGTGCATAAATGCAATTGTCTTGCAGTATGTATTCAGTTTTCTTAAGAGGCCATAGGTCTCAGTCTCATCTGTTCCGGACAGCAGATTTCCTTCCTACTGGAATGAGCATCCACAGTTAGGCATCGAAGCTTTGCTGTAATTGATCCATGTTTTGTAATACATAATTACCTAGTGACCTGTGACATAAGCTCCTGTCTTTGTCTCTTGTCTGTAAGCTCTTGAAAATCGTTTTTACTGTAGTTTTGTTTGTCAGATCAGAAGCACCTCTGATAAGTTTATCTTGAATGCCAGTTACAGTCAGGTTCATTTGGGTGGACTCTGTATGTTATGTATCCAAAGAGCTTACTGTTTTTGTGAAATTTAACATTGGTTAGGCAAGCATAGCGAGTGCGTTTGATATGTTTTTTCATTAAATAGTGCTTTCTAATGTCTAATTACAACTATAATTATAATCCAGAAATGTATTCGTTTACAAAGTCTTTTTTTATCATTTTTATCATTGCGCACTTCAGAAGGGCTTTTGCTGTGAGAAGCGATTTATAAATAGCCAAATACAATACAATTGGGTTGATTTAACAGACTGTGCTGTGTTTTAGATGATCATGCAAAGTTCCTACTGATTCACATTTTTGGTTTGTCGATGCCTTGCATGATGGGTATTTATGCTGCCTCCATGATCTTTGCGGTTTTTATTCCTATTCTGGGACTAGTAGGAACAGAGGTTTTTCCTGATGTGTTTATTGGTTCACTGGTCCCTTTTTTGACTCTTTTGCTCTTCAGCTATCAGGTAAACACACAGCATGAGAAGATGTGGTATGCTTGTTGGAATTCTTTGTAATTTGTAAAATTGCATATTTATTTAATGCCTCTTCAAAAAGACTTATCAAAGTTGCTTCCAACCTGGCTATACTAGACTGTTATGAAATAGAGTGGTCTTCACCACTGGCAAAAAAGTGGTGTAGAAAGGAGAAGCTCATTGACCAAGTGTTAGATATGACCAGAGAAAGGAAATCAAATTACTTACTTAAGTAGAGATAATACTGAGGAACCAGGAGTAATGTTAAATACTGTGGTTTGCCAGACTTCAGTGTTTTTTAAACCATAATACCCAATATGAAATAAATTCTTTGTTCAATAAGAAATCAATGCAGTGATTTTGTACAGGGTTTTATGCTTATATTTTTAATTTTAGTTAATGACCCTAGAAATGACAAAGAATTTTTAACGTGATGTTGCTGTGACAGTGATTGAATGGTCTTGAAGCTAATTAAATGTATTTGTATGAAAATGTCTTGGTTACTATTGCATAGAACTTTGTCTTATTTGCTTTAGACTAGTTTGGTGTTTGTATGTCGACATACAAGGAAGACATTGGCCTGTCTGACATTTTTATGGATTGCCAGTGTCCTGCTTGCTTTCTATACACCTATAGGATTTCCTTACAATGCAAACGAAGCCAGTCCCACACGGCACCGGATTGAATTACATGTAGGTACATTGCATTATGATGCTTGTTTGGTTGTGACTGTTAAACTGAAATGCCATAATAAATGCAGTTTATACCTTAGTGACTTGATCAACTAAGAGGTTGCATGGTGTCAAAAGTGCATTATTAATATTGTCATTATCCTGTATTTATTACACACCATTGTAAAGATAAACCATCAAGTGTTACCAGGCTGTTCAATGGCCATAAACAGTAAAATAACTGTTGTAGAGTATCTAAGACCTGCTGGCTCACTGGCTCAGTGTTATAAGGTGAACACTTCCGCCTTTCATGTGATTTCATATGATGAGAGTCTTGCAACTACTCAGAATCAAAAAGGAAGGCTGGGGAGGTGGATGTTCATCATAGGATGAAGAACAGTTTTTGCTAGTTTTGTCCATAAATGTATGAATATTTGTAATATAATGTAATGTAATTGAACATTTATTTAGTGCCCCTTCAAGATATCTACTCGGAGGTGCTCTCTGTGCTAGCTTACATATAATGTTAAATGTCATTATGAATGAATATATTACATAAGTTAGCAAAACACTGCACAGTAAGCTGAAAGAGTCACCAGTGGTGGGCCCACGCACACATGAGGAACCAACCAACACATTACCGTCGACAGCTGAAGATGGTATGGTTGTTCAGAGTCACTGTGCCAAGTTGCGCTGATAGGGTGGAGCAGCGACAGGTGACAGCGTTCACACACACAATGATGCTGCTAATGAGTAGCCCCTCACTGGTGGAAAATGGCGCACGTCTAGCTAGCCATCGAGGCACAAGGTGTACTGAGGAAAGGCATTTTGTCGAATGTCGGTAGATCGTAGAGCCACCAGTGACTAACGGTCAAGGTCACTTTAACGGCCCTTGTCGGTCGCCCTCCACCGTATGGCTCAGACTCGACCCTACATCAGAAGGATGGACTTGATGCAGTCACATGGACCTAGGCGACTTACAAAGAAAGTACCCTTTAAAACGTACAAAATCCTTGGCAAAAATGACGAATAAGTCCGGAACACAAACCTAGCACCTGAAAACTCCAACATGTTCAAAGTTACTGAGCAAATTCTGCATTTAGATGAAAAGATCTGTCGAAATGACGCAGAGGTCGATGACTTGCGCAGAACAATCATAGTTCTTGGTAATGGACACTGATCTGTAAAACAGTTTAGATGTGTTGGCTGCTTATGTGACGTCGCTCTTTGCAACAGGTGGATGGATGCTTCCGATGATATGTGGGATCCTGAGTGGCCGAGTGGGTTGGTTCTCGCTCGTCACGCTGGCGCCCCGGGTTCGCTTCCCGGTCGGGTCGGTTTATCAGAGATTAATTTCTCGGATCTTTACTGCGGGTGGCTCGGTCGCATTATAAACGTGGAGTACAATACAACACACAACACAACACAATACAACTGGGGCGCGGTGGTATAGGGGTATGTTCTGTGCCTTGCAGCCGTAGGGTTGCGGGTTCGAATCCACCTCAAAGCCGCCGCGTAGGGACCCTGGGCAAGTCCTTCACTCGCAATTGCTCATGCGCTTCGGCGTGAAACTCCGACTACAGCAGTAGTCGGGAGCGCCTCTGAATGGGAAATCTGGTTGGGGCGCTATAACAAGTGTTCAAATACAATACAATACAATACAATACAATATGAAGTGAGTTGAAAAAACTAAGAGTCTACACTTAACCTAGTAAGTCTTTTGAAGTGAGATAGATTAGTAACACCTTGAATATCCCTTGGTAAATTGTTCCAGGTCAGAGGACCCTGGTACTGCATTGTGAATTTACGGGTGTTGGTTCTAGCATATGTAGACATATAAGTACGATTACTTCTAGTAGCTATAGATTTCGTGACAGGAGTAAAAAGGATAGAAAAGCAGCAGGTAGGAGATTGTTGTCATACTGGTACATAAATTCACATGTTTGCACGTATCTAATTTGGTCAATATTTAAAATCTTAAGAGCATAGAAAAGTCGTTTGGTGTGAGAATTGAATGAGGATTTAGTTATGAGTCGTATGGCTTTTTTTGCAGTAGTTTTAATTTAGTTAGATGAGCTGGGTAAGTAGAGGACCAGATGAAATTACAATATGTTAGGTAAGGCTGAATTAGAGCAAAGTATAGGTTCTTCAAAATTAAGGGAGGGAGTAAGTGGGAAATTCTTCTTATTATATCAATATTTTTCATAATTTTTTTCAATATTTCATGGGTATGTACATTCCATTTCAAGTGCTGATCGACAAAGACACCAAGGAATTTAGTAGAGTCTAACTGAGGAATTAACATATCGTCAATTATAAGTTGATTTTCAGAGAACGGGATAAGCTTTTTACTGGATCTAAATATAATGTAGTTGGTTTTAGTGAGAGTTAGGGTGAGTTTGTTGGCCCTGAACCATTCACTTGCTAGAGCCAGCTCCTTATTAGCCAGACTGATCAACTGTTCATAGGAGGTGTGTGATAAGAATGCGTTGGAGTCATCTGCAAATAGGATATAGCGAAGTAGAGTAGAGCAGTTGGGAAGATCATTGATGTAGATTAGGAATAGAAGTGGACCCAGAATGCTTCCCTGAGGAACACCGTATAAGATTAGATTCAGAGTAGATAGGGAGCCATTACATAAGACCTGTTGAGAGCGATTGGTTACGTAGCTATTGAACCATTTTAGAGCAATGTCTCTAATCGGGTAGTGCTCTAATTTATCCAGGAGAATTTTATGGTCAACTGTGTCGAATGCTTTAGCAAAATCCAAGAATATTCCAATGGAGAACTCATTATTGTCCATAGCTTTAGAAATTTTATCTTGAATGTCCAATAAGGACATTGCGGTTGAGTGACCCGGCTGGAATCCATGTTGGAGAGGGTAGAGTAGATTAGTGTGGCTGATGTACGAGGACAGTCTATCATACATAATTCTTTCAAAAAATTTCGAGAAGTAAGGTAAGATGGAAATAGGCCTGAAATTCGAGATGACATTATTATTACCACTTTTGTGGATTGGCAGCACCTTGGCCTTTTTAACATCAGTCGGTACCTCCCCATTTCTAAGAGAACAGTTAATTATGTCCGCCAGAGGAATAGCCAAGATATCCATTAATGGAGATAGAATATAGGGATCCAGTTCATCTAAACCTGAGCTGTGTGTAGCTTTAAGGGATTTACTAATTGAGACAAGTTCCGACGGTGATGTAGAGATAGTGGCAAAGGATTTAAGTGAGGAAGGAGGCAAGAAGGTTTTATACGACTGACTGGCCTGTGGGATCTTCAGTGCAAGAGAATGTGCCAGATCAGTGAAGTAAGAATTAAAGTGATTAGCCATGGATACTGGGTCATTTATAGTGCCGTTATCAAGTCTAAGCTCTTTTAGTTCAGTGTTGGTTTTCTCCGTTCTAGTTAACGATTTAATTACCCGCCATGTTTTTTTAATGTCATTAGTATATTTAGCAAATTCATTAGAGTAGTAATTTATTTCTAAGTTGTTGCGAATGGTTTTGAATTTATTACGATATGCTGTAAATTTTAACTTATTTTCTCTGGAAGGACTCTTTATGTAGGCTATGTATAATTTTTCTTTTCTTCTTATTGATCTTAGTAGGCCCTTAGTCATCCAGGGATGCTGGAGGGAGTTTCTTTTGGAAATTTTTTAGGCTTGAGAGGAAAAGCAAGGTTGTAATTATGAACAATTATTTTAGTGAAAGAGTCATAAGCTGAGTCCGTATCATTTTGTAGACAATATTTTTGTATACGTGACCAATCCGTATTAGTCAATAGGTTTTTAAAATAAGAGGTGGCTTCATGGTTGACTTCTCTAACCATATCAACTACACCCCCCTTCAGTATTTTGGTGAGGTTTATTATGGATCCAGGTTATGATTGGAAGGTGGTCAGAGATATCAGTCATTAGAATAGCAGATTCAATGATGTCATTGACAAAGTTGGTGAAAATGTTATCAATTAATGTGCTTGAGGTAGGAGTAATTCTAGTCGGTTGTAGGATTAAAGGAAGGAAGTAGTGAGCAGTCATGGATTCGAGAAAGTCGGTGGTAGGAGCATGGTTAGCTGTAGATAGTAAATCGATATTAAAATCACCTGTGATTAAGATACGTTTTTTTGAAAGGTACAAGAGGTGAGGTGATCCATTAGTGAGTCAAGTTCAGTGTTAAACAATTCCAGATTATGACCAGGAGGTCTGTTGATGACACCGATTAAAATGTCCGGATTTTTAGGTTGAGTGATATTAACGAACAAAGACTCAAAAGTAGAATAATTAGTTAAGATATTAAGTTTCGAGTATATAATCCCTTTCATAATAAAGAGCCCCAGGCCGCCACCACGTCCCGTCTTTCTGTTTTCATATATGAAGTCGTAGCCAGAAATAAGGTTTGGGCTCGCAGTAGTCTCAGTTAACCATGTCTCAGTAACCGCTAGGATAGAAGTGGGTATTTGGTTTAAGGGAGAACTTATTTCATCTATTTTCATGTATGTATGTATGAATGTAAGCACTTACTATAGGACATTGCAACACTTATTGTAGTATCTTGTAAGTACCTCACCAGTCTAAATGATATTAACTTAAAGTCATTAAGAACAAAAGTTTATCCATAAGCAAACGATGCTCGGATATCTAGAAGAGTCACCACTGGTGAAGTCCCACAGGCAAGCAGCACCCAATTAATGGATTCCCATACAGAACTAATAGTAGACACAATGTTCAGAGTTCCTAGACTATGTAGCATTGATACTACTTTTAACAGCATTTAGAGTCAGTGATATTTAACTCCTCAGCAGGGAGAATACGTTTGAATATCTCTCCTTTTTTTATTTAACTTTTCAGAACTGCAGATTATTTGCTAGGGTAGGCCAGATAGTTTTTAAATTTCACACATTAGTCGTTCCATTCAATAAGGTGCATCCTTAGAAGTTCATGCTACAAACTGTGATGTATAGAGTGCAGAAAATGTACTTTTCTGTGGGAGGCTCTGGCAATGTGCTATTGGTGCCTTCACTTTTGCTTATTATTATTATTTTATTTTATATTTTTGGCCCGAGGTAGAAATGATCCCTCAGGCTCTAAGAAACTATAGAACGGTGTTAAAGGTTCTCGTCCCCAAAGTGCTATTATTATTATTAATTAAATTTGTAACGCGCACATGGTCACACCGAAATGTGAATCTGAGGCGCGGATAGTCAGCCACCAGGAGAAGATTGCTGTTAGATATCCATGTGCTCGAAAACCAAGGAGAAAAAGTAAGTTTGAGCAGCCTTTTGAAGGAATTATGTTTTTTTAATTTTTTTGTAGCATTAATGAACGTTTATAAAAGATATTTTCATCACTGATTTGTATGATGCCCTTTAGGCCTTCATTAGTAGTATTATTAAAGACAGCCCTTTTTGCAATTTCTTCATAATGACTCCACCCCATTGACGTAACTTGGCTTGGAGAGTGAACAGGTGGCTTATCTGTCAGCTGTCGACAGGAATCTGTTGTTACCTCATGTGTGCGTGGACTCGCCACTGGTGACTCTTCCAGCTTGCTGTGCGTTGTTTTTTCTAACTGATGGAATATTTTCGTTCATAATGACATTTAGCATCATAGAGGCTAGCGCAGAGAGCACCTCTGATTTGATTTGCCCTTTGAGCAGCGCTATATAAATTATCCAATTATATTACATTATAGTATTTGTGAATGAATGTGAAAGAATGAATGCTCTGGAAACAGTTGATAGATCTTGTTTTTGTAGCATGTGGATCGAAAAATTCATGATATCACTGGCCAGGTTGTTGAGCGTCAATCTGGAATCATGTTTATTCCATATGATAGAGTTGGTTTTTCCTACTTGAAGCCATTTGCAGCACTGGGACTCGATAATGTCACTCAAGTTTCATGTGGTGACCTACCATACTGTGGCTGGCCATACTATTTGTCTTTCCTACAAGCAGTCAGGTAAATCTACGATTAGAACAGGATGTTAAAGCGCAATCATGACAGTATTCTCAATTGCACACAATTTTTTTGGATTAATTATTAATTAGTAAAATCCATTGTGCTTGTATCTACAAGGCACCTCCCAGTTACAATCTGTCAATGTTCATCTGCTACTCAATTTAAATGAAAATTAAATAAGTTCTCATCTATTCTCATTACACTATGGCTAAGAACACAGTGCAGCATGCTCCTGTGCAAGACTTGTCTTGTTAAAACGTGCTATAAATTTGTAATTGTATTGTTGTTGTATTTTATGTCATATGATATTAGCTATATCATATCGTATCATATCATATATATATCATATGTCATATGATATGCAAGGCATATGTTGAGGCCCAGCTGAGACTGATCCAACGAGGCTGGACCCAAAACATATGGTTGCCAGCATAGTCACTTATAGAGTGCATTGTTCGATACACCATGTGAAGTTCAATGTGGTTTGTACATTAAAGATACGATGACAGCTGAAAACGCGTTCAGGTGGTTCATACTTAGTGAGAGAACTCGTTGCTCTGTTAGATGCGTTGGGCAATACTGTTAGCACGTGTAAGATTGCCAGGGTTTTGGTGTGAGACTGCAGCGGATCACAATGCTGAAGGACGGCTAGAACATCCTGCGGTTCCAGAACCATCACAAGAGGATGCATGCTCCTTGCATCTACGCCGATTTCAAGGCACCAAACATCCCAGTGGAAGGTGCAGCCATGGACCCCAATGAATGCAACACCAGACTCATTGCTGAGCAGAAATAGTGTTATAACATTGTGTGTTCTAGTACACTTAACAGGCTTTTATTTCACTTTATAGATTATAAGCAAATTATCTATATGATTATTCAGTTAGGTCCTATGTATGAACTCAGCTGTGTCATGTGTCGAATCATATGTTGTAGCAGCTGGCAGTTCATGTTTACTATGGTGACGCACAAGAAAACTGTACTGCCTTGTGTTATCAAAACGTTTTGTTTCCAGCACCTGGAATAATGCTTTTAATCAAATAAATTTGTTGTATTTTTCGCAGAACGATTTTTTTTAAGGCAACTTCTTCAATTGAACCTCATCCAAAGGCTGAGTTGTTTGTTGTCAGTAAGCAGGAAATTGAAAAAAATCATCTGAGAATTGTCCTTTCAATTACAGGTAAAAGAAAGGGTGTTCACGTCTTCGTAAAAATAGTGTCAAATTGATGCTTTAGTAGTTGCAACCGTGCTTGAGAAAACCATGACAAAGTTGGAAGAATAGAAACTGGGTTTATACTGTGCTGGGATGGACTACTGGAATTGCCAAATTTCTTGTCTGTAAAACAGAGAGGGAAATGTTCAATTTTTGAAGGTCTAAGTCTCTGTGGCTACTGTGAAATTGTGAGTTAAATTTGGCCATATCTATGACATGACCTAATTCTCTTCCCATCGGGGTGACCAGCTACAATGCTACATCTTCCTGCTACATTGCATGCTGAACCTACTATCTACACTACATCAGTATGCAAAGAACTCTTTTCACCAATTTCAAAGCTACGGTATATGACTTCTGACCATGTTTCTTTGCAAATTAACTGTTCCAACTTTGTGAGGATTTCCTCAGGCACATTCACTTTTAATTATAAGTCTTGTGATGTGGGACAGCTTCAAATTGGTGTAATTTCAATTTCTTCATTTCAGTGACTGATCCAAGGATACAAAAATAGCAGTTTTTTTAAACAAAATTAATAATCCCTGAAGCAGTGTTTGATCGGGTTGGAGCACCAGTAACTGTATTTGGAACAATCACATATATAATTCGTATATAAACTGTTACTGGCTGGAGTTCTGTTGAGATAAGTATTGTAAGTATTGTACTTTTTATATGAAAGATTTTGAACACTTGTTATGTAGTGCCTTCTTGTTTGATAATTTGAACAGTGGTATTAGTAAGTTAGCCTTCCTAGTAAGCAAGCCATTTATTGACAGATATCACAACAACAACAGTCAGTACAAACACGAAATTTTCTAGTAATTTGCTAATTTTTTTACAATTCTAAAGTGCTGTTGGGGCAATAATGCTATCACTCATGGTGAAAGACAGACAAAGTAAGGCTGGTGGCATTCTTGAGAAATTTCTGTTAACAACTGTGCTTTTGTTTAATCTCTGTTCCAGGTCCAAATCACATTAATGTCTACTTGAACCCCAGATCGAATGTTCACTTAGCTGGATGGTCAGTTCGTAATCATTTACCAGCAAAAACAGAAATGCCTCTTGGTACCAAGGATCTTCATTACTTTCTGTTGTATTCTTATGGCAGAAAACCAGATGCACCGTTGGAATTTCAGCTAGATTTGGAGGTTAGTTTAGAGTTAACTCTATAATATGATAGAATGTGTTACAAGTCAGCTGGGTTGGTAATTGTTGCACTTTGTGCCTTGTGCAGACATGCAGGTACTGCAATTCAGCAATTCTTTGTAAACCTCAAGACTGTATTGTTTAGCCGTGGTTGGACTGGGAGCGCTTCTGAGTAGATTACCTTGAAGAGGCGCTATATAAATACTCCTTGATAATAATAATAATAATAATGTGCCTTCTTTCATCTCTCCTGAGCAAGCCTTGGTGGGTGGGATAGTTTGGAGGAGTTGCGTTTTTTTATATGTCCTATCACAGGCTGTGTTGCTTCCATCTTCCTGTTCCACCAGTAAAGTGTTTTGCATGTCTGGCCCATTCTTGACTTTGGTAATAGGCGGCTACCTTAATCTATGTACCGGTACGTCATATGAAAAATCAAACACAGGCAACCTGAGTTAGGGCCATGCAAATCACTAATTTGCCTTTGAAATAAGTCGACATTCTAATTCGATTTCACATTGACCTAATTTCATTTCATATTGTGAAATTGAATTAGAATGTCATTTTGATTCAAAGGAAAATTAGTAGGGCTGGTACTGATTAAACAAAATTAATCGATTAATCTCCAAAATTTAACTTCGATTAATTTATTAAATTCAATTAATTTGGTATCTGTCATGTAAAGCATGAAAAACGGTTTAAAATGTAGTCACTGAGTTAGTTACAACTTTCTCTTACAAAACACCTACATGCTGAAGGTAATGCGTCATCGACGTGTTTGAACTTCAGTAAGCGGACTGTTTACTGCAATGAGGACAGTTAATGTGTAGCGTCGCCATCTTCGATTTCTCCATTAGCAGTTACCTAGATGCAAAATGATCGCTTACTTTTCCATTCAAATTGTCACTTTATCATTTGCCTTACTGTTTACTTCGGAGATGGGCCGCTCGACGTCATGAAACAAGTAAAAAAATTCATCTAACAAGCTGAAATTAATTGATTACAATTTGTAACGATTAATTGAGTAATTAATTGTTAAAATCCACTGCCCTAGAAGTTAGTGATTTGCAGGTTCCTACCTCAATCTTCAGGTTTTTCTGGTTTTATGTTGTTAAACGTTGCTGATGTAATGACTTTATTTTTTTTTTTAAAACATGTCGAAATATTTTGCTGCTTCAGCTGGAATCGGCGTGGTCAGATGATGGAAATGGACTTATTGACGTGGGTTTAGGTGCACATTACTTGGATGAAAACAATTCAATGACGCCTGAACTTCGTGGCTGTGTGGAAGCCCTGCCTGACTGGACAGTGCCAAGGGCATGGGTGGCTACATATGAAGCATGGGTTATCTAGGTGTGTAGATCTGAATTATATAAATTTGATTTAATAGTGTTAATATTGAACAACAATTGGACATAATATATGACATCAATGGACTTGTCTTTCGTTTTGTTTTTGTTATAGTTACTCTTTGATGTAATAAAGGTGTTTTAATAGTTTTACTCAATGAAGTATTGGACATCATGTGACATCACTTGACTTACCAGTATTCGATTTTGGTTGTGTTCAAGTTACAGGTTGACTTTATTTCAGAAGATTTGTCTTTCATTTTGTTTGTGTTGTAGTTACAGTTTGACTTTAAAGTTTGATTTAACATTGTTATTACCAACTAAATCGTAGCAATACAATGTATTTTTGCCAATGAATTAAATCATCAGAAGGCAATTGTTATTATTTCAGCATTTATGAAGTACGCTATTTATTGACAAATCACTGGTACTAAGCAGTTGTGTGTGGACTTGTGCTCTAGGTCCATACGCAATAACTGTATCAGGGGTGGCTCAAAATCAGTGTTGCAAGGCACGGTTTCTCTCGTTTGACGACGAACGTCGTTGCGAGTTTCCAGCACAGAACTCAGATCCAAGTTTCTTGACAGAATGATTACTATTGCTGCATTGTTTCTGTTCTGACTCAATCAGAATATTTGTCTCACTTGTTCATGGGCCAAAATTTAATTCAGGGCGATTTGGATTTACTGGTTAACGTTATCTAACCCACCCTTGTAAATCATCTTAGCCTTTTGACGTAATTGCACATTTATTCCGTCGTCATTCACATCATTCACTCTTTGTCTAAATGATTCCACTTCTGACATTCCAATCTTGCACTTCACTTAATTGAAAATCAAAATTTCTTTATCCTGATAATTCATTCTGTTTTGCACATTTCTCATGCTATTGTTTTCTACAAAATCACATCGAGCCTCATTAGCATCACACAATTCATTATATTTCCATCAACAGCATCATTCATTGGCTTGTTTCTAAAACATCACACTCAGGAAATCTACGACTGAACTGGTTGAGACGAGAAACAGTTTCTTTTGTCTGCCAATTGGTTACTATATAACGCCACTGAACTGGTAAGAGGTTCTGTAATTTTCTTTTGCTGACTTTCCCTCTACCGTTTCTAAACTTATAGAGTTGGCTTTTACTTGTAAGTTTGTTTCGCCATACTCGTTCATATCTATGGTTGTGCCAATGGAACGATTTGGTAACATACTCTTTTCTTTTGTGAGTATGCTTCCCTCGGCGTTCCTCATTCTTACAGGTCTAAAACTAACAATATTCTATCATTTATTTTATTTGCATAAGTCGTTGTAACTCGTCATCATCATTGTTCTTCTCTTGAACAAAATCATCCCATCCTCTTGCGTCATTGTTGGATCTGCGCTCTCGCTTGTTCTTCGTCGCCTTATTGGTCCCTCCTACAGCTAATAACTTATTTTTAGCCTTCGAGATATTTCAACCCATTGTATGTCATTCGTCTCAGCTCTGGACTGCTTTCTAACGGTGCATTATGTTCCGGAATTGTTAACATTTCTTTTATTTTTTTACAGTTTTAGGATAATTTTGTTTTCAATTTTTCATTGATTCTATTTCATTTAAGCTGAATGCGCACTTTGTCGGACGAATTGAGCGATATGCCATTTTGATCGTGAATAATTGCGAAATTTCGAAGCAGAAAAATACAACGCCAACTCGTTCTGAAGCATACTTTTCGTTGTTCGAATATGGACAAGAACTAGCCTACGGCAGACTGTTCTATCCACATATGAGAAATGCGTCTCTGTTCAACTTGTCCACTACCTTGACCTTCAAATTGTAATGCCTTCTGTTCAGCCTGGAGGTAGGAAATTCCACTCGACGTGAATCTCTTATGATGATCCTTCTAGCAGATTATTTCATGCTGTGGAACGTGGTCATGCCACTCTGCTCTCCATCTTTGACGTTAGTGCCGCTTTTGACACTGTTGATTGCACGATCCTCTTGTACCGGTTGCCTAATCGTTTGGGAGTGTTGACTTTGCTCTTCTTTGGTTCCAATCATCCCTCACAGATCGCTCTGTTTATGTAGCTTTCGATCCTACCCGCTCTCCTTAGGGCTTACCTCAGTGCTCTGTCCTTGCTCCCCTTCTGTTTATCTTGTATAGGCCTACCTCGGATCTAGCTGAGGTTTTTGGTACACTGGATATCCTGTCCCACCAAGATACTGATGAGATGTGCACGCAGGCTTATCTACATGGCCATGCCGCCACTGCAGTCGCTGCTATGGTTGAACATAGCCTATTCTAGAGGCTTCAGTTGCGCTTGATCGATGGCTGTCTGCTAATCGTCTTCGTCTAAACCAGGACAAGGCCCAACACATTTCGCTTGGTAGCCTCTCCTGGACCCGCTGCATGTGACTGGTAGCGGAAAGTTGGCTCCGATTCCGCGACCAGTGGGAAAATTTTGTGCTAGCGGCAAAACTCTGAAGTAGCGGAGAAACACGTGCATCCGTTTTCCTGACTTGCGTCGACAAAGTGAAGCCTACGATGTCTACCGCTGCTTTGACCTGGCCACGGACGAAAAGAGGAACATAGACCGAATCATTGAAGAATTCGAAATGTTTTGCGTCGGCTCGGTTAACATTACGTTACTATTTCAACCAACTGGTGCAGGACAAGGCGAACGTTTCGATGTCTTCCTCGGAGATGTGCGGCGCTTGGCGAGGACGTACCATTTCTGCACCATAGAAGAGTCTCTGATTCTGTATCGACTGGTGATTGGCATACAAAGCTAGAACACGAGGCAGAAGCTCTTCCAGATCCTGGACCTGACGCTCAAAAGGCCCGTCAGAGGCAGCCGAGCAGGAGCTGAAATTGATGACGGAATCAAAAGAAGTCCAACGAACAAGGAGTTCTGGACGACCCTGGGATCGATTTGACCTTAAAATGACCTTCAATTATGTTAGCCTTTTAGTACAATGTCTTCTCGAATGTAGCTTTTTTCCCAGATGTAGCTCTCGTTTAGACACAGTACAAAAAAGTTAATCGAAATCGAACTCTGTTCATTTTTTGATAAAAAGATTGAGAATCGACCCAAGTTCCAAGTCCGGAGGCTGAGCGCCTACTGTCCTGGTAATATAAGGGGTCCATGATCCATACATATGTACATACAAACATACATACATACATACATAGTACATACATGCATAAGCTACATACATACATACGTGTAGGACCAACAGTTTTCAATTATAAAGCTTTGGCCTTGAGTAAACACTTAAATGTTATTGCGCTTATAAACTGCATTCTTCATTTCATGGCGTGAATTGCTGGGCACGGTGACATTGCTGAAGATATTGGAATTAGGCTAGATCAGTCTGGTCGCTCACAGAAAATTTGGTGTCTTCCTCCTGCGATTACATGGTTTGTTAATGGCTTGATTGTTGACTTCAGCTTTATGTTCTCCGTTTGAATCTTAGTGTGTCACATGATGTTAATTTCACCCACGTGAACGATAGGAAGTGGTCATAGAACTTTCGCTTTGCTTCGGTTACATATAGGCCTACTATTATGTGCTTCGGTCATGTATGTTCATCGGCATCAGACTTCGAGGTTTCCCTTTTATAGAGTGGCAGTTACTTCACGGTAACTTTGATTATTATAAATGCCCCTTGGTTTTTACTAGGGTCTGTCTGAGCACAGAACACAAGCCACCATTAGTTTTTAGTCATTAAAATAGGTCATTTTGGCACAGGGTGAGAATTGTCGGGGGGGTGTTGGGGGTTGAACCCCCCTAGTCTTTCATAGACTCCCATAGTAAAGTCTACATTTCACACCCAAACTGCACATAAATCAACGTGTAACCCCCCCAGTTATTCTTTTACAATTCTCAATTTGGCATTTCCTTTGCTTTGATAACGTAGCCACTGCCTTGCCCCGTTTTTCAGTAGTTTTGTATATTTTCCATATGCTGTGGCCTAGGCCTATAGGTTCTTACTGTTAATTTTCGGAAGAGGTAAATCCTCCGCTGCCGTTGCCTGTCCTAGCCATTGTTAAGGAAACGAAAATAACAAAGAACAAGACATAATGCATGCTGCAGAAATTCTGTTTGTTTCAAGTTTAACCACGTTTTAGATATTTCGTAATTTCCGTCAAAAGTCATCCCAAGTCAACATTTAGACTTAGACCGTTGTGCAGAGAACCTGATGAGAGGATTTTCAGTTTCGCAATCCTCGGAAAGGTCTTTCTTCTCTGTCCAAACCAAAACACAACTGTAATTTCAGATTGCACAAAGAATACGAATCTAACATCTGAGCTATGAGAAATGTCTCTATTCAATGGCTGGAGCAATTTTCCTTATCTTGTGTACCAAACCGCTATGCCATCTCATCGAATCCTAATTTACTGGCCACCGTCTTTACGCAGATGACAGCCAACACTCCATATCCTTTCCTTCCTTTACACCTCCATTGCACATTTACCCATGTGGCCAATATAATTTCAAAATGGATGTCCTCCTGCTCCTCCAGATTCTTCTGCCATTAACCCGTTCCAAAACAGAATTCCCCTAGGCCTTCCGAATTAAATCGAAACTTGTCACCATCCAGCCACCCCGCTCCTCTTGATCATCCTCTTATCTTTCCCGACCCCCAGTTATCGGTTATTTTATGGCACTGCACCTGGACTCTGGAACGATGTTCCTCCTGAATTCCGTAAAATTTTCCTTTCTTCCTGCCAATATTGCCACTTACCAATCATCATCTGCATTAGGCTCCTCTCCTCTGTATTTACCCTCATGCTTTCAACTCCAAATTAAAGTCTCATCTCTTCACGAGTTCCTACCCGACTCATCTGATCTTCCGCCTTCCAATCTTTCTCGACCTGTAAATGTAACAAACCTTAGCAGCCCCTCTGCCTCCTCTTTCAGGTCGGTCTGGAAACCAGACTTAGGCCTCCTTTCGACATCTCTGGACAACACCTGTGACTGGACACACCACTGTGGATAGGTTGGTGCTATGTGATGTTTTATGTTTACTATTTCGATTACTAAAATGGAAAATAGGGCTTATGCACTTTACCTTTTCTTTTTATATGTAGGCTATTATGGCTCCATTCCAGTCGTCGTCAGAGTGGATTTGGTTGTCGTAGGCCCTGGACAGCTGCACCTGTAGCATAAACTTAAACCGTAAGCTTATATCAAAACCAAAACCTTTTTAAAAAGAACTGAGAGGCCATTGAACACTTTGAACATTCCCAAGAATAGGCCCTAAATAGGGATTTGTCTCATTTGAGCATAGCATGTATAATGTACTATGCCTAATCTATAGGCTATGTCTCAGACAATGTCAGACATTTCTTACTCAAAAACTGCATCAGGAGATCAGTTTAAACAGCGGCGCTATATGAAAGAAAATCCGCAAGAGTAACGTTTTGACCAGTTCCGATGCCATTAGCTATCATTATCAATTCGAGTAGGAAATATGAGGCCTATCATAGTGTGCGAGTAACGATAACGATTAGGCCTACGGGTTCACGGTCTGTCAAATACGCTAAACAAACCAGCTGAGTGTTTGTAAGAGATATTGAGTCGACTCAGACCGTATCCTATCTGGACAATGACAGCAGACTAAAAAATTTCTTTAGACCTAATCAATCAGAACAGTGTTTGGCTTTTGCTTCACTGTCCATATCAGCAATGAGTGGGAGTAATACAGAACTTTCCCCAGAATATGCCGAATTACAGAGCAGATATTCTACGCGAAAGATATCGATAAGCTGAATTAAATACGAGCTGATCGACATAGATGGATAATTACCAATTTTAGTTACAGTATGATCCTTAAATGTCATTGGTCTTATGGTAGACAACATTGCTGCATGTATTGGACTGAAGTGAATTGCTCGATTTGTTGTTGTGAAGAATTTTGGTGTCAATAAAAAGTCTTGAATTGAATTGAAACAAAATTTGTTATAATTGCGATCTCGTCACGCAGAACGTTCAGTTTTATAACTTTTGATATTTGATTGGTGTTAATACGTTACCTGTAGACAGGTACTTCAGCACATGGTCCAGTGTCTGTATGGCTGGTGCCATTCTCTATAACACCCACAGAAAAGCTGAAATCTGTAACGGCGACTTGCAGGCCCGGACAACCCGAACACAGGATGTTGGAATACACAACCCCAGTCGTTGAGTTTGTATACTGAATTCTAGTGACGTTTCCCAATCCACCAACTCCAGGATTGCACTGCCGCAGAAGAAACAAGAGGAGTGAGAAATAGTAGGCCTATGGCTTCGATTATAATAAGATGAAATTACAAATGAACAGCTCTTTTGAAACTAGGCTGTTTGATCTAGTATTTGCAATCACTCATAGCTGCGTGTTAGGAAAAGTAGGCCTATAAGGCTATGGGCCTAATAGATATCGTAAATGGACGAAGGATTTTCAAAACTCTGAGCACACTTCAAAAGGTTTAAAGTTATCCTTGATTGACATCTGACTCACACATTTTAAAATAGCCTAAACTATTTAGTAGAAGCATCAACAAGAAGCAGGCATCATAGGTGTGCACAGATCCTTTATATTCTATAGAACTTGTAAATGCGCGTAATGTTTAAGTTTTAATCCTCCGTCATTGCCAAAGAAGAAAATGGTCCATCACGGTTTGAAGTGTTAACTTCTTTTGATCTAATATTCGAACAAATCTTCCTCATCTAATATCTGACCTGTTTTAATTAATTAGTTTTAGTGAAGCCTTATAATCTGATCGAAACAAGCTAAGGCCGTTAAAGGTTTAATTTTTTAAATAGTTAACTGTTAAAGAATTAACCATTAATGGGGCGCCTTGTGATTACATGTGTAAGGCCTACCCAATAAGTAATGACAAATAAAAAATTCATATTATTCATTGTTTAGTCATTTTTATCTTTTATTAGTATTTTTAATAATTTATTGCTAGGTAGTAGTTACTTAGTAGTTATTTGCTCACATTAGTAGGCTAGACAGTAGTGCTGTTTACGTTTTTCAGTTCAAATGTCTTCCTTCAACCAATTTTTTACTTAAACAAACCATGCAGCTTGTTAACACTGCTAGGTTCTAGTGCGTAACGTGTTTTTAATATATATCTGGCTGAGTTATATCTGGTCATCTTCTTAGGCTTCTACATCTACGTTATAGCCCTCTACTTCCTTTACTCCAACCAACAGAGAGTATAGAAAACGACAACCACCCTGTTCACGAGTCACGACCACCCAGTCGTCGAAGTGCACAGAACCGAAAAGCTATTAGACTTTACACCAGGGCATGTTATCGAATATAACAAGCGTTAAAATTACTTTAATTGTTGAAACTAACGATTAATTCATTAATTAGTGTTAATTACCGCAGCCTTGAAATAACCTTACACTTACTTCATAAGTCGACCCAGTGATTTTCAATAGAATGTAGTATAATCGAGTCTGATCTAATCTAATATGAATTTAGATGCTATATCTTTAGAATCAGTTCGTCAGAATCTCAAGGCTTAAGCTTTCTTCTCTCAATCCGACAGCGGCATCGAACAAAGAATCGTAATCGAAAATTCTAAATTTCTAAAGCGCCGGAAGCTAAGCGCAGGACACCAGCATTCCACGAGCGACTCTGAAGTTCATCATATCAATAATACCTATCAGAAGATATTATTGATACTTCAATGAACAGAGAACTGCATGATTTGAAACATTTACGAGAATGTAGGCCTACTCTTTAAGAAGCAAGAACGCCGATCACAGCCCTATTCTGCGAATTTTGCAAATTTCTTTAGCACCATGCAGTGTCACTGTATCCAAATTTTCACGATCTTCGTAGTAAAACTATTAATGAAGTTGTGCGATGAGGATAGGCCTAATTATGTGAAATTCAGAGTTTTTGATAATCATGATTACTTGAAACTAGTCATGTACGTTACAGAATAAATTAATAAAAATTAATTCATTTGTGTTTTTAAGGTCCAGGTAAAATCTATGGACTGATATAATACAACGACTCACATAGCATGGCATCACTGGAGAACCATTTGATGGTCGAAGCCACGCGATAACCTTCTGGGCATAGCGGACTGTCCATGAAGAGTTCATTTTGATGCCGGCCATGACTGCTTGACATCTTAAAGCGTCTGACGCCTGAACATTTCTTTCCGAGTTCAATGTCAGATAGAAGCAGGCGAATACGAAGTAGTAGTTGAATCTTGCCATCTCGTTGGTAGTCGCTAAAACGGTCTTCAGCTGATGACTGTTCGTAACTGCCAATGGTGCCTTATATATACACACGCATAGAGTAGGCTAGCTGTCAATCGAAGGAAACCTGTTGCTGTTATTGCAACATCTCACACAACGTGTAGGCTACGTCTTAAACACCCGATATCCCGTAGGCCTATTCCCAACTGCCACTGATTTATTTGCGTGACGTGCCTACTGAAAGCTAGCTGAGAAAGTTAATTAGTTATCCCGATAAATACTTTTAAAGGAGTTTGTCACAAAGTAGTGCCTGTCAGACGGTAGAAAATGATTGATAGCTTTCCGATTGAAGTCATTGTTGGCCCAGTTACCTGTAGCTACACTGGTAAGCTGCGTGTGAGGCGCCTTTGTGGAAGAGATAATGAATTCGAGATAATGATTCAGAACGAGGGCTTGAGGTTCGATCCCGGGTGCTAAGTGAAGTAACTAGATCATGATTATCGGCGTTGGATGAGAGCCTAGCCCTAGAGGATAGGCCTATTAGTACATAGACTGTGCTTGGAATCACACCGAATCCTGACCCGTCGACGGTCATTCCCTATCCGAGATTCACGGACGATACATCCGCCATTTAGGTAGATAAACTAGATAACCTAGATAAATTAGACTACCGAGAAGTAGCTCCTCTTCTTCTAGGGCTAAGGCTAAGGTAACTTGTATGGCCGACCTAATGTGAAACCGTGCAGTATTTATGAAGCTGACGCGCGGTGTCATGACATTGTGTCTCCCTCCTCCTCCACCTCCTCCTCCCACGCGGTCCCACCGCAGCTAGCGACCCCTAGTGTGACTTTTTGCTGTTCAAGTTATTATACTTGAGATATGCTCACAAATCGGAAAATCAGAATAAATTAGGTCTCATTTAAGCTAACATTAATTTTGGATAAATCGCGTTAAAGTTTAATATGACTATGACCCGACAATGGGCCGACATACGTGGTTGCACATGGGATCATGAATATTCAAAGATTTGTAAATTTCAGCATATTCATACATTGCAGCGGAAAGAAACTTAGTATTGATTTAATCAGACAGCTGGGTTTTACTAATCTACGAGATAAACTTTGATTTTCATTAGCACCCTTATCAGAATTAAAAATCAGACACCTAAGATGTCACGGCTGATTGCTTACAAATGCAGTAGACCAGGTGTTTGTCTCATATTAGCAACTGACGATAACAAAAGAAATTCGCAAACCAGGAAATAAATCTCTCAGTCCTCAGTCTTTCATTTCCTGTTGGCTTTTCAAAACACATCTGAGAACAAATTGATTTTTGATGCTTCATAAATCCATTTAGAATGGGCCATGTAGACAAAATGCTGTCACTGGATTTCTTAAACTATAATATTTTATATGCAAAGATTACGGGAGCGTTGTGCTGGAATGGCTAGTCTGCGCAGATGGTTTTATTGGTGGAAAGGTGTTAAAAATTGCAGCTGCCTTTAAATATATTATATTTAATGGCAGCTTAGCGAATACAAAGGACGCCTTCTGAAGAAATCTGACGTGCAACACGCAGTCTTTTATCTTCTGTGTTTCATTGTTATCATAGCGCAGGACCAGGGAAGAAAACTTAGTTTTGTCACGGCTGATGACTCCAGATGCCAAGTTATAGATTCTGTTGTGATAATATATTCATTCTGGAAAACAGACGATAGTAAAAAGATTATCCAGTCTTTACCGAGTTGCTCCTTGCTGTGTAGGCCTAAGTAGGCCTATAGCACTAGGGCTCAAATCACATTGCCAAAGGAGAACATTAAACTGCACAAATCTACTGAGTTACTCCACAAGTCCACAGGCACCAATTGCTCTCGATTGTTTGACTAAAACTTTTCAGCGCTGTTCTAATCATAGACCTATTAAATTAGCATCACATCTAACATAGCTGAGAAAGCTTATGCGCTGCGGCAAGCCCACACTAACAAGGTGCTAAAACACCCGGTAAATGCCGATCGATTGAAAATTTTATTGACCGCCGTGACTTTATGGACCCACCCACAGATTCTTCCTCTGCAGTTGACAACGAACCGCACACTCCATGTGGGTCAACAAACAGTGCCAATCAGTGGCACGTGCAGATCGCTTGCCTGGCATGGAATTTGTAAATAAAAAGGAAAAAGCCTTCTCAACCGCCATCTTGGATACCGGAAACTGACGTTAGTGACTGCCTCAAAAGAGAGTTTCACATACACCAAACAATGACGGGTAAACTATGGAAACCTGATACACCACAAAGGTTTGAGAAACATTCACAATTACGGAGTCGACGATAACAATATTGACCAGCCAGTAAGGTGGCCCACTGAAAGCCACAGAGAGTTAAATTACTGACATTAGGAGAAACTGACCTCCCAGAGAAGCTGCAGCATGCTAGAATGCTTCATAGGGAATATTCATCCCCTTGCGACAGTCCCTTCCCATCCACTATAGTTCTAAGACTGTGTAATATGCTACTAAAGGGAATCACAAGAGGGATAAAGAATAGCGCCTCATCACACGACACTGCATGAAAGTCGTCATCAATTGTGTATAGGCCTACTCTAGCACTGAGTCGGAAATGGGGTTTTACATGGGTGATGCTAGAGTGCTAGACCCAGCGTCTACCCCTTTTCATACCCCTGTTGCTGGCAATGGCACCCAAGGTAGCTCATATATGAATCCCCCTTATGTTACAACTCCGTTGCCTGTATAGTAGGGTGGGGCAAATCGCAGTTGCCTCAACCAGACAATGATAAATCGAAGCTCCCTCATCAACTGGTTAATGAAATAATTCATTTTCATATTTTGTATCATGTCTAGGGGTCGCAACTTTAAAAGATGTGTGACGTAATATATTTCATTAGAAATTAATACACATTTAGGCCTATTACAATGGGGTCATGGAAACGCAATAATTGCTACTCTAATAATATATGACACTATATTATATTGTGGGGCGCGGTGGTGTACGAGTATGTTCGGTGCCTTGCAGCCCGAGGGTTGCGGGTTCGAATCCACCGCAAGCCATCGCGTAGGGACCCTGGACAAGTCCTTCGCTCGCAATTGTTCATGCGCTTTGGTGTGAAACTCCGATTCACTGTCCGCGCTGTAGTCGGGAGCGCCTCTGAGTAGAAATCTTGAAGGGGCGCTATAACAAGTGCTCATACATACATACATACACAATCGCATTAATACACACATTAGACAATACACACACAGTTACACATTGTGCTGGCCCTGCAGTGCACACTCATCGAAAAACCAAAGAAGAACACTGTGTTCTGGTATGCATCCCTAGCCGAAGTTATGTTGAACATCTTGTTGCTGCATCAGGAAAACCTGCAGATATTTCAAGAGAAATTTTGTCCGTGATTAGAGATAGTAGCTCAAAACCAACGTCACGAGCACCCGTTTGTGATGGAACAGCTTTGAATACCGGTTGAAACAATGGAGTAATCCGAAACATTGAACTTCATCTCAGAAGACGTCTACACTCTACAGTGGTTAATTTGTATAATGCATGCTAACGAATTGATTCAGAAGAAGCTAATGAAAGTCGTTGATGGGAAGACAGACCACTGGTCCAAGAACTGCAGAAGGACAGATATCAGACATGTTGGAATTTGACTCACAACAGAAACCAATCATTGAATTTTCTCCTGTTTCAGGTTGTGTTGCTGAACTTGAAGATACGATGATGAATGACCTTAGTAAA
Source organism: Aporrectodea caliginosa (assembly GCA_020284085.1). Taxonomy (NCBI): domain Eukaryota; kingdom Metazoa; phylum Annelida; class Clitellata; order Crassiclitellata; family Lumbricidae; genus Aporrectodea; species Aporrectodea caliginosa. The sequence goes on from JACEVL010000675.1 coordinate 210,466, forward strand.
GATCAGTTGTAGGCCTACTTGCTTAAAATATGTCTGCTGATTCGATGTGGCTACAATGCTAGTGATAATCACATCTCCTACTTGCAGACCGCTCAACCAGGTGCACTCAGTCATGCCAGATGGCTAACTAAAGCCAACCGATTGCTTAGGTTGTATGCTTGCCAAGAATGTCCTTCCTATAAGCTGCAACGCTTTGTAAAATTCATACTGAATTTCTATGCACCGTCATGGTTTAATATCAAACCTCATCGGCCGTGCCAGGATGGAGCAAAGAACTTCTTCTTCATGCTATTATTGTACCAGACACTTGACAAAATTGATCAATGTGTCATCACTCCAGTAGACCTACTTCAGAGCAACAGCTACCTTGCCATCCTGAGAATATTTTGTTGGCAGCCGTTGGCGATGAAGATGAATATAATAGGGAAATTTTCATGTGAGAAAATCTAATGGCTAGAAATACTCACTCCAGTGATACAATTCGTTGCTTTGACAAGAAAACTATTACTGTTAAATTTACATCTGATTCGTACATAAATATGGCTGACTGGGAAAAATGCGACTTCGACGCACCTCCACACCTGCAGGCTGCAAGACATCACGTCGAAAGCTGTTGGCAGCAATGAACGAGTAGTTCTACCTCACTATCCGTGTCATTAGCAAGATGTGGAGAGAAATATCAAAGACGTTTCTGCAGTCTGTGACCGAGTTACGGACATGACTCACGCCACGGTGATGCCATGCAAATGAAGAAATTAAGATTGGACTTGCCAACTATAGAAACTAAAGCTGATTTTCTGAACTAAGTTAAAACACTTACACTGCAGCCCTGTGCCGGATGTTTTTTTCATTTTTTATTACTCATTGTTGTTTGTAGCTCTAAATTTTTGTTCTAAATTTAAAAGTCATAACCTTTAAACCGGCTGATGTAAGACCAGCTCTCATTTTGCAACATATTGCGTTTTTGGGCTTGTGTTTCAGACAAAGTTGCTAGAAAACGGTGATATATATGAGAAATCCATTTTTGGTACAATGTTGCATTTAACATAGACCCCTGATTTAGGTTTGTCCGGAAACTGAATTCGAATTTTCGTTACTTTTTGCCCCACCCTACTGTATAGCCTGAAGTTATATTCCCGTGCACGAACAGTAGGGTGCTCCAGAAAATAATGTATTTTAAAAAAGTTCCTAAAAAATACTGCTCCCGGGGATTTTCCAATTCCATTTATCACTTTCTACAACTGTACCAATTTTCAGACCAACTGAAAAAGGCTAAGCCTTGCCACCGGCACAAAAATGTTAGAATATGTGAAAATAATGCGAATTTCCTAAGAAATCGGCAATTTCACGGAGGAAAAACGTACCGGTAATTATTTTCATGATGATTTACTTCTTTTGTGAACTATTGTATGCAAAGATGTAGTATTAGTACTTCTACTTGTATTCAACTGCAACTTGAGTAGAGTTTTTAAGTACTTCTACTTGTAGGCCTACTGGAGACCTAAGTACTTGTACTCGCACTTGAGACCTAAGTACTTGGACACAAATGACATTTCTACAGGCACTCGGATAGTTTACCAGTAAGCTCTGTCTTTTCTTTTAGTCTTTTATTCTTACGTTCTGGATATTGGATATTTTGGCAGTTCTGCATGGACCTCATCTTGATCGGAATTTCTTCCGGTTGTCTTGTTAAAATAGCGGCCGAGGACGGTGATAATGTTAATAATAAAAATACTAGTATTTCTAGAGCGGTAAAGTTTGGATATAATAATTTCACTGTCAATGGAATGTTATTTCTGTGAAGTGCAAGTTTTGTAGTGATAAAATGATAATTTCAGAACAAAACTGGCACAACATCATACTTTGTTAGACACTTGCAAAGACTCCATAAGGAGAGGTACCGTGAGACTGACAAATCATTTGAACTCTATCGAGTAATGCAAATGTAAGTCGTCGAAATTTCTCAGCACCACACGAAAGCCGCGATAGGGAAACCAGCTTCACCAAAATAATGCATTTTATGAATTGCATTATGGGACTGCTAGCAATAGACCACTGAACCTATACTCCTATAGCTTATGTATAGCCTACTTGGACTTCATGTGTGAATGGGTCTCACTTGTGAACATTGTGAGTTTTCTATGTTCCTCTGTGTTCTATGATCCTCTCGAAAGAGTCTTCCGCTGCGTGTACGAGATGGGGCATATGGCTCTGTTAAGGGCACATTGTCATCTGTATCAAAACGCGCTTAGTTAGGCCACTTAGTCATTTGCGAATCACTTTTGCGTGCTACATAAGACGTTCATTATCGCATTTTCTTTGTGTTGCTCCATTAGTCAAAAACTGCCTACAGCTAGTTTGTTCTTATTTAATATTATGTGCAGATATGATTCTGTCTTATGTGAATGAGACACATGCTTTGACCATATCAAGTTTCTTTGGCAGTGGTGGCGCAGGTGATACACAAACGTCTCATTTTGGCACGATAATCACAGATACGGTTGCAGCAACCGAAACTGCAGACCTAATGCATCAAAAAATTCTAAGCTATTTGGTCACTACTGTACAGGGTCTCCGGTGAAAACGAGGACCTAATCATCACAAGTGACAAAGTAGTTGAATATCACTAGCCATGATGACTTCGATGAAGTGGATTGTTTGGACGTTTGGAATGCAGCAAACTGTTCTTGACAAACTGTCTCAACCGGTGCTTAGAGTGTGCCTGCATCTAGCGCTCTTGTTCAACGTGTGTTTAGTTTAATATTAAAACCGCTTCGATCGAATCTGAGTGACAAGATGCTCACATCTTTAATATTTCTGAAGAAAAATTCTAAATGAGTGCCTGTGGCAATACACCATTGCTTTATCAAGGAAGTAAATATATCCCTTGTTCTTGCAGTTGCTATGTGTACTTGTGTAGGCTACTTGTACTCGTACTTGTACTTGAGACCTTAGTACTTGTACTCATAAATATACTTGAGGTCTTAGTACTTGTATTCGTACGTGTAATTGATACCTAAATACTTGTACTCGTACTTGAGACTTCAGTACTTGTACTTACAACCTTTCATGTTCTGACCAATAAATATGAAACATACTAGTTTGTTATATATACTTAAATACCCGCAAATTCGTGTTTTCAACCCAAAAATAGCGATTATTGTTAAAACTTCATCGTGCTTAAAATTAATGCCAAATCCTCAAATTTGGCTTTTTAGACTCATTTGTATGAGACGCATGGGAAAATGCCCGGGAGCAATGAATTTTCAACTTTTAATTTCCTGGAGCACCCTAGTCCATACACAATAACTGTATCAGGGGAGGCTCAAAATCAGTTTTGCAAGGCAAGTGCGTACAACAATCAGCTACTGAGTGATATGGTATTGTGGGGTTTGCGCTCTAGCTTGTTCCTCGTCGCCTTATTCGTTCGTACTACAGCTAACTTCGCCTCGGGTGCTAAGTCGTGGCGGTGTGATAGGGTACTGCGAGATTCTGGTTGTGGTTCGGGGATACGACTGTTAGCCTTCTTTTTGGGTTCAAACCCAGTGCACTCTTCTGATGTCGGCCAAAGAACGGTTCCATCTGCACAGGATATAGTACCGTATTGAAGGTGTGTGAAGGCCTTTCAGTCTCGAGCTTCTCAGAGCTCCGAGTCCTCCACTGTATCCTAGTACAGGCCTTACCTCTCCCTCTAATTCAGTTAATTCGAGGTGGTCCGAGGGTTCCGGCGCAGAAATGATCTACCTCTATAACCCTTTGCCGAGGCGGGTCTGGGTCGGAATAATCAACTACTACCGGATGGTGTAATCTGACACGTTCCAGACTATCCACTCCATCCTATCCATTCTAATATCTATCTGCTCCGCTGTCGTAACCACCAGCGCAGACAGGGTTCGCTCGGCTTGTGATTGCCAATGGTGCAAATCCAGCCATCTGCCTTCCATCTCAGCAGACAGGCTACCTTATCTCTCTTCATATCGTATCATATCATATGTTTATCATTATGGCATATGATATCTCTCTTCTAGATTAGTTATTCCTCCTCCTAATCTTTGTTCCAAAGCAGTGGACACATTTACCAGACCTTGCCCTACGTTACTTTGTCGACACAGCATCTAACTTGGCCATTAATAAATCTAGGTTAGACTGAGAAGGCAAAGCGGACGCTGTCCTGATTATCGGATGGTCAATCCTCTGTGCATTCCTCAGCATTCACAACAGCTCGTTCATATTCCAGTATAGGACTCAAAGACATTTTAGAATTATTATTCAGTTACTACAAGCGGATTATACAGTTTCACATCAACAGAACAATCAAAATGGGAATTGAAGGCAATCAGAATCAACCGACAATATTATGCAATCAGAGTGCATTCACCAACAACAGAATCCACGTCAAATACCCCTTTAGCGAAACTTTTATCTTACTACGAAGAAGATTAAAAAGGTGTCAAATAGGCCTACCGACGTACAAAGACAGGCCTAGGCTACAGATGTTTTTGTGGACGTGTAGACACAACAATATAGCCATTTCATCGGTTGAGTTATTCTTCATTGTTGTACAGTCAGACGGTTCCTGACTTCCTGTGTCTCCTTACGCAACATTATCATCTCAATCGAAGCGCAGATAACTCTTGTAACTGCCAATCTTCCGTTCTTCCAATTTCTAGAATTTCCTATTCATTAGGACACCTCTGGGCGCAACGCTTTACTAGCTTCAGGAATGCAGGCTCAGTTTCTATCGTTTGACGACGAACGTGGTTGCGAGTTTCCAGCACAGAACTCAGATCCAAGTTTCTTGACAGATTACGTGGCTCTTATTAAGATCTTACTATTAGTGCATTGTTTCAGTTCTGACTCTCAATCAGAAAATTTGTTCGAGGAACAAAATTTAATTCAGGGTGTCCCTTTTTAAAGTTTTGGAATGACAGGTTAACATTATCAAACTCACCCTTGTTAATCATCTTAGTTTTTTGACGTAATTGCACATTTATTCCGTCGTCATTCACATCATTCACTCTTTGTCTAAATGATTCCATTCCATTTCATTCCAATCTTGTACTTCTTGTACTTGAAAATCAAAATTTCATCATCTTGATAATTCATTATGTACTTGTACTTCCATTTCATTCCAATCTTGTACTTCTTGTACTTGAAAATCAAAATTTCATCATCTTGATAATTCATTATGTTTTGCACATTCCTCATCCTTCTATTGTTTTCTACAAAATCACCTCGAGCCTCATTAACATCACACAATTCATTATCATATTTCCATCAACAGCATATCATTCATTGGCTTGTTTGTAAAACATCGCGCTCAGGAAATCTACGACTGAACTGGTTGAGACGAGAAACAGTTTCTTTTGTCTGCCCTTCTCTTTCAGTTTCTAAATTTATAAAGTCGGTTCGCCATTCGTGGTTTGATTGGATCGTATCATCGACGTGTTGGTTACTAGTGCCACTGAACTGGTAAGAGGTTCTGTCATTTTCTTTTGCTGACTTTCCCTCTACCGTTTCTAAACTTCTAGAGTTGGCTTTTACTTGTAAGTTTGTTTCACCATACTCGTTCATATCCATGGTTGTGTCAATGGAGCGATTTGGTAACATACTCTTTTCTTTTGTGAGTATGCTTCCCTCGTCGTTCCTCATTATCACAGGTCTAAATCTAACGAACAATTTAATCATTTGTTTTATTTGCATAGGTCGTTGTACCTCGTCATCATCATTGTTCTTCTCTTGAAAAAAATCATCCCATCCTCGTGCGTCATTGTGGGATGTGCGCTCTCGCTTGTTCTTCGTCACCTTATTGGTCCCTCCTACAGCTAATAACTTTTTATCATCCGAGATATTTAAATTGAGCGACATTGCATTTTGATCATGAGTAATTGCGAAATTTCTAAGCAGAAAAAAATACAACGCCTACTCGTTCTAAAACATACGTTTAGTTGTTCGGACACGGACAGGAACTACGGCAGAATGTTCTATCCACATTATGTGAAATGCGTCTCTGGTCATGAATTCATGTTTGACTTCTCTTTCTGTCACGCAGTTGGCGTTACAAGTAGAAACACGAGCGGAAACACATTGACGTGATCGGACAGGGAGAGGACAGGATCCGAGAATAAATCTAAGATCACGCACAGAGGAAGAAAAGTGCACATTGGAGTGTGGAGGTCGAGGTAGTGGATCAGTTGAACAGAAACAAAGTTTCTCATACGTGGGCAGAACAGTCTACTGTAGTTCCTGTCCGGGTCCGAACAGTGAAATGTATGTTTTCAGACGAGTAGCCGTTGCAAGGCAGTGACTACGGATGAGTACATTGGGTAGTTGCTAGCTTAGTTTCCCCAGCCCTCTGCGCTCCGGACTATTATACAGAACTTCCTCGATAAACCAATTCCGGTAGCAGCCAAAAGGCGCTTGCTGAAACCGTTGCTTCCGAAACCAGTTCCTCCAGTGCGCAAGCGTAAAGGGGAAAAGCGCAAGGCCCTTCTGTGAAGGGACTCATTGGCTAGCCATAGCACGCCCACTCGGTGCTGGCAGGTGACTGCCATAGACGCACTAAACAGGCTGTCACTGACGGGCAGCCGAACATGATAAACCTGACATAAATCATTGAACAACACTAAGTCACAGTGTGACTCATATAGCTCCTGTAACTAGACTTTAAGTCGCTAGATTGTGTAGACATTCAAGTATTGAATGAAGGCTCAATACACCATCGTCACATCGAAGCCAAAGAGAAATGAGAAATTGAGAACGCGATAGCCATGGCAGCCAACTACTCAGGCTTGCTTCTCCCGGTCCCACTGAATGTCAATGGCAGCAAAGTTGCGAAAAGTTGGCACCGATTCTGCGACCTGTGGGAAATTATTGTACTGGTGGCAAAACTCTCGGAACCGAGCGGAGAAACACATGTTTTCCTGACTTGTTTCGACAATTATGTTAACCGCTGTTTGACCTGGCCACGGACGAAAAGAGCATCATAGACCCAATCATTGAAGTATTCGAAACGTTTTGCGTCGGCTCGGTTAACATTTCATATCAACTTTACCGTTTTAACCAACGGGTGCAGGACAAAGGCGAACGTTTCGATGTTTTCCTCGGACACGTACGGCGCTTGGCGAGGACGTGCCATAGAAGAGTCTCTGATTCTGTATCGACTGGTGATTGGCATACAAAGCGACGACACCGGGCAGAAACTCCTCCATGGGGATCCGGGACCTGACGCTCAAAAGGGCCGTAGATCTGTGCAAGGCGTCAGAGGTAGCTGAGCAGCAGCTGAAATCGATACCAGAATCACAAGTCCAACTCACAAGGAAATCGGGACGACCCTGGAATAGATTTGACCTTTGACCGTGAAATGACCTTGAATTATGTTAGCCTTTTAGTACAATGTCTTCTTGAATGTAGCCCCTTTCCCAGATGTAGCTCTCGTTCAGATAAACAGAACAAAAAGTTTATCCAAATCGGACTCTATTCATTTTTTGTGATAAAAAGATGAAATTGAGAATCGACCCAAGGTCCAAGTCCGGAAGCTGAGCGCCTACTGTCCTGGTAATCTAAGGGGTCGATGATGCATACATACGTACATGCAAACATACATACATACATCTATGCATACATGCATACATACATACATACATACATACATACATATATACATAGGCCTACATTAGGGTGGTGCTCAAACAAATAATTTTTAGTAAATTGATGGGACAGCCCCAGGTTATGTATTTTTTTGATAAACTAAGCTAGTGTGCAAAATATAATAAAAATATTCCATCGTTTAGGTGTGCCACATGAGATGACAAGTTTTCCAAATTTTAGACGAGGATCGTAAGCACAATAATTGTTATCCTATACCATAAGTTGCAAAATTACACCGCCATTTCTGATTTATCCTAACGTCATACGGAACACGGCCTCCTACAATACAGCATTCAGGGTTTTTAATTTACATTTCCACATCAGAATGTGAAATATTAAATGTTTTCTATGAATATTCAACAAATCTTTACTCTTTATGTTTCTGTGTTTCTCTACTTCTCTATGATGCCTTTAGTGAATTCCTCCACAGTCCACAGATTGTAGATCTTCTCAAGCCTCCCGATTGCATGTTGCATTGTAGTCATAATGCAGGTGAGCTATATTCCAAAAAGCTGCAAACTTTAATGCATGTAATTTCACGAACAGTTTTGCCACTGACTTTTAACAAATGAAAAATCTGTAATGTCTGTTTTCATGAAAGCAGCCTTGCACTTTGATTGAATCATTTGTGAATCCAACAAGGTAAATTTCAGTATCAGATCTGGTAGAATTTTTTGAACATACCAACCTTTGAACACCTCTGAGTTGGCTTCTTGAAGGGCGCTGTATAAATTCTCGGAATGAATGAATCTAGGTCAGTTTCCAATTAAAAACTACTGAAAACAAACAAGTCAATAAAGAGATTAGAAACACTGGATACATTAGACTAGACTAAGTGTTGGGTAATTGGATTTTTAGGATTTTTCTTGCAAAGTATTTTTTATGTACCGGTAAGCTAAAAAAAATAGGTTAAATTTACACTTGTACAAAGTTGCTAATAATCTGATTTTCCAATATATTAATAATATGTTCTGACCCCAGACCAAGCTTCAGTGATGTATTATGTTACATGCAAAATTTAAGTTGTCGTGTGGCAACCCTTAATTATGGAATATTTTAAACGATTTTGCACTTGAGTTTCTACTACCAATACGAACAGAACTGGGGAATGTCCCAGGCAGTTAATTACACAGTGAGACAGGAAGATGAACTGAATGCATGTTGGAACTCTGTTTATAGAAAGTTATTTGGTTTTAATAAATGGGAATCTGTTAAAGGCTTCATTTGTGGCCTTGGTAGACTAGACTTACATCACATTATTAAGAAACGTCGTATGATGTTCTATAGGCGACTAGTTCTTTCGACATCTAATTTTCTCCAGGATATTTTCTGGTGTTACGTTGTTGAGCACTTTCTTTGTGACTCTGAACTCGTCGGCATCTTGAACGGTAACTTTAGTTGCATAAATGATCTTTACGAACATTTTCGCAGTCTGTGCGTGTGATTTTATGTTTGTTCAGATTTGTGCATGTAGGCCTATGTTTTGTTTCTGCCTTTGGGCGTAATAAAGTACTGATTATTTAAAAAATACTTTTTTCACTGCCACCCTAGCCTACATAGGGTATAGTTCCCTTGTTTGGGCACCTTAAGGATTAAAGGCTCGTATCATATTGATTTTGACACGTATACTTATTGTTTGGTGTTGTTTGGTTAGCTGAAACAGTAGGTAATGAAAATATATTGAATACATACAATAGATTGCAAAGCAATATTAGTTGTGCAGAAAAAATGACACACCCCTCAAAGTGCCCATATTAGGACATGGTGCCCTAATTTGAACACTAAATATTTAACGTGTAATAATTATAGTAGTAAATATGGCCTCAATTTGGGCATACAAAGTTACCTAGAATGGGCACTGCCCAAATTAAGAATAAGCTTTACCCAATATTAACGTGTAATATAGTAGTAAATTTGGCCTCATACACTGCCCAAATTAGGAACACCCAATGGTGCCCAAATTAGGCTCTACGCAATACCCCCCTAGGAAAATTTTTTTTAAAGTGTGCTTACTTTCTCCCTCATTATCGCTCACATGGGGCGAAAAAGCTACACTTCACCAAACATCTGCAAAAAACCGATTGAAAATACATTAAAAAACAACGCGCCCACAGCTACTGAACCGTATATCGAACATTATAGAAAACTGGCATGCTAAAAACATTTACTTCTTACTTTCGAAGCGCAATTTTCCGCCGACATACGTTGCTGTTTTATAACAGCAATACTTATAGTTAATAATATTTCCTAGAAGGCACCACCGTATGTCGTCTATATTTTGAGATTCAAGGGGGTGCCCATGTTAGGAACCTGCCCACATTAGGGTTACCCACCCTACGTGTAGGACCAAAAGTTTTCAGAATTAGCCTACTTTTCAATTATAAAGCTTTGGCCTTGAGTAAACATTGGAATGTTATTGCGCTTCTTCTTTAAGTTCTCTGCCCTTCGGCAGGTTCCAACTTCCAATGACGCCACTCTTCTCTGTGCTGTGCTTTTTCCTTTAGTTCGCTGTATCCGTCGGTCATCCATCCCAGCATCATCTGCCTCGGTCTTCCTCTCCCTCTTTTCCCTTCCATTCTCCCTTCTATGATTTCTTTCAGGAGGGAGTCTCCTCTTAATACGTGCCCCACCCAGTTCTTCTGTCTTTCTCTTATTGTTGTTATTAGCGATCGCTTTTCATCAACCATTTGTAGGACCTCCTCATTCGATATATGCTCCGTCCAGCTCACCTTCTCCATCCTTCTCCAAATCCACATTTCAAAAGCCTCTAATTTCTTCATATCCTCTTTCCTGATGGTCCAGGTCTCTGACCCATACAGCGCCACACTCCATACCAGTGTTTTGACCAGTCTTTTCTTTAGGCTTTTGTTTAATCCTCCTCTCAACAATTCTCCTCTTTTCATAAATGCATCTTTTCCCAGGGCTATTCTTCGTTTCACATCGTTGTGGCTCCTTGCATCTGTTGTTATCATGCTTCCCAAGTAACAAAAGCTCTTAACCTGTTCCACCTCCTCACCGTTGATTTTTATTTTCTCTGTTACATCTCCCTCCTCTCGGCTTATCTTCATACTCTTTGTCTTTCCAATGTTTATTTTCATGTTGTATGTCTTTGAGGTCAGATTTAGTTTGTCCATCATCTTCTGTAGACCTGCCTGTGTCGTCGCCAACATTGCTTGATCGTCAGCAAATCTTAAGGCTTTTATAAGTCTTCCTCCTACTTTTACTCCTTCGTCTGTCTCCTCCATTGCCTCCTGTATTAGTTCCTCTATGTATATGTTAAAGAGGAGTGGTGATAGAGGACATCCTTGTCTTACTCCCCTTCCAATTTCTCCTTCCTCTGAACATTCTCCGTCTATTCTGATCTTTACTTTCTGGTTCATGTAGAGGTTTCCTATAAGCCTTCTGTCTTTCCAGTCGATTCCTCTTCGTCTCAATGCAGTCATCAGTTTTCTCCAATCTACCCTGTCAAACGCTTTTTCATAGTCCACAAAACAGATGTAAACCTCTTGTCCATACTCTAAACTTCTTTCTGCCAGAACCCTCAATGATCCGATAGCGTCTCTTGTACCCCGACCCTTTCTGAACCCAAATTGATCTTCTCCTAATCCTTTGTCAGCATCTACCTTTGCCTGTATTCTTTTTGTTATTATTTTCAGCATAATCTTGGCTGCGTGTGACAGCAAGCTAATTGTTCTGTAATCCTTACAAGCTGTTGCGTTGTTCTTCTTTTTTATGGGTATCATGATGGTTTTTAAAAAGTCCTCGGGCCACTTCCCAGTGTTATATATGTCTTGGCATAATCTTATTAATTCTCCTGTTGCTTTTTCTCCTAGATTTTTTAGGATTTCGGCTGGGATGTTATCTGCCCCTTCTGCTTTATTGTTTTTCATGTCACTGATTGCTGCCAGTACCTCATCTTTTAACACCTCCGGCCCTATATCTTCTCCTGTCCCCATGTATGGTCCGTCATTCAGGTTCTTCGGTTTTTCCTGACTCTGATATAGTTCTTCTACATATTCTTTCCATCGGTTTCGAATCTCTTCTGGATCCTGCAGCATCTTGCCTTCCTTATCCTCCTCTGCTATTCCTCCTTCCCTTGTTGGCTTCTTTGTCATCTTCCTCACTTTTTCATATACTTGATCGTATCTTCCCTTCGCCTGCAGTTCTTCCAGTTCTTCACATTTCTCCTCCCACCATTTTTCTCTTGCTTTCTTTGTTGTTCTTCTCAATTTGTTGTTTAATCGTCTATATTCTTTCTTGGCTTCTTCTGTATTCTGGTGTTTCCACTTCCTTCTTTCTTCCATTTCTTTTATCATGTCCTCCGTTATCCATGGTTTCCGTGGCGTCTGCCCTTGCTGTTGTCCCACCGTCCTCATCGCTTCCCGTGTGATAGTCTCCTTTAGTCCTCTCCACCTTTCCTCAGTTGTGGCCGTTTCCATCTCCTTGATGTTCTCTTCTATGTTTTCTGCCAGTTCCTTACTCTTTGTCTTTAATTTCTGCTTATTCCATTTGTTTACCTTCTTCTTATTCTTCCTGATGAACTTTAATTGCAGGTGAACGGTCATTGCTACCAAGTTATGATCTGTATCTGCATCCGCTCCGGGAAGTGTTTTCGCGTTTTTCACACTATTTCTGTATCGTTGTTTTGTCAAGATGTAAACTATCTGATAGCGTGCACTGTCTCCAGGTGCCTTCCACGTATATCTCCGTCGTTTTTCTTGCTTGTACCAAGTGTTTGTCACCAACATATTTTGCCTCTTGCAGNTCTGGTGGTGGTGGTGGTGGTGGTGCGCTGCTGCTGCTGCTGCTGCCTGCCTGCTGCTGCTGCTACTACTACTGCTGTTGCTGTTGGAGTGGGGTGGTGCTGCTGCTGCTGCTGCTGCTGCTGCTGCTGCTGCTGCTGCTGCTGCTGCTGGTGGTGGTGGGCTGCTGCTGCTACTACTGCTGCTGCTGCTGCTGCTGCTGCTGCTGCTGCTGCTGCTGCTGCTGCTGCTGCTGCTGCTGCTGCTGCTGCGGCTGCTGCTGCTGCTGCTGCTGCTGCTGCTGCTGCTGCTGCTGCTGAACACAGTGCCAGACTACAGAGGAGACCCTATAATGAATGCGCTGCTGCTGCTGCTGCTGCTGCTGCTGCTGCTGCTGCTGCTGCTGCTGCTGCTGCTGCTGCTGCTGCTGCTGCTGCTGCTGCTGCTGCTGCTGCTGCTGCTGCTGCTGCTGCTGCTGCTGCTGCTGCTGCTGCTGCTGCTGCTGCTGCTGCTGCTACTACTACTACTACTACTACTACTACTACTGCTACTGCTACTACTACTACTACTACTACTACTACTACTACTACTACTACTACTACTACTACTACTACTACTACTACTTTTACTACTACTACTACTACTACTACTACTACTACTACTACTACTACTACTACTACTACTACTACTACTACTACTACTACTACTACTACTACTACTACTAACAATACTACTACTACTACTACTACTACTACTACTACTACTACTACTACTACTACTACTACTACTACTACTACTACTACTACTACTACTACTACTACTACTACTACTACTACCACTACCACTACCACTACCACTACCACTACCACTACCACTACCACTACCACTACCACTACCACTAATAATAATAATAATAATAATAATAATAATAATAATAATAATAATAATAATAATAATAATAATAATAATAATAATAATAATAATAATAATAATAATAATAATAATAATAATAATAATAATATAATAATAATAATAAGAATAATAATAACTAGATGTGTTTTATGATGTGTTGTATGTACTTTTGTAGGTGACCCGTTATTACCGGGCAAAACAAATGCGCGCCGTCAATTGAGCGCAGCAAAAATTGCTCGTCAAATGAGCCCGACGAAAGCGCGCAGCACAGACCAAAAGACTGTACTATCCTTTTGAATTATAAACTTCAAAGCATTTCCAACCTCTATTGATTTAATGTGTGTAAAAATTATTAATTGATACACTCTAAGAATGTGTTTGCCCCTGGACGACGGCAACTTGATATACGGTTTGTCAACATATAATTAGTAAATTAGTAATAATAAGTAATAAATAATTTCGAAAGGAGCAGGATCAAGTAGAGATCATGATCGAGCGTTTTCGAGCCGGATTTCAACAACCCGAGGCAACGAAAACCAAGTAGGGCCTACGTCAGACTTAACCGACGCCCGTTGGCCTTGGTTCCCACATACGGCAAAGTACCATTGCTTGACTATCTGCGTAGAATCGCCCATAACCTTTCAATTTGAAAGAAGGACAACTAAATAAACGTTAAGTAGTGAACTAACACTCAACAGACATTAACAACGGTATATAAAGAGTTTTTAGCTAGCAACTGTTTCACGTAACTTCACTTCATTTGACATATATTTTTTCCGTTGTAAGCGCTGTTGTCTTATTAATAACACAAGCGTTTCTTCAGTTTTGTTTGTCTTTACGTCTCGATGCATGCGCTATTGTCGGCGCGCATTTGTCTTGCGCGCTAATAACGGGGTGCCACTCGACATGCCACCCATCTGAAGCATTGGCCTGTGTCTCAAAAATCCAGTAGGTAATCGTCGAGAAAGTCGAGACCTGGCTGTCCTCCCACCGTCTCTCTCTCTCTCTCTCTCTCTCTCTCTCTCTCTCTCTCTCTCTCTGTCTCTCTCTGTGTGTCTTTCTATGTCTCTCTGTGTCTCCCTGCGTCTCTCTGTGTCTGTGTCTGTCTCTGTGTCTGTGTCTATCTGTCTGCCTGACTGTCTGTTTGTCTGTCTCTCTCTCTTTCTCCTCGATGTTTATTTATATGTATCGAAAAGCAGACAAGGCTTCCCTTTATCAATCGACTCTTCTGGGGCTCGAAATCCACATTCTCAAAATCACCTCTCTAAGGGGGCGGTGTATACCGTCTGCCTAAACCTTGCAGTAATTCCTTGGCCTTGTTTGAACTTGACACAACAGATGTCTGTCTCTCTCGCTGTCTCTATCTGAAAAGTCTCTCGCTCTTTCGTTCTCTCGTGTGCTGTCTCGATCATGAGTGTTTCCTACACACCACTTCGATTTTTTCTTAAACACTTTGAAGCTATCGACAAACAATTACTAAAGCTTTTGTTGTAAATCCATTCCTCTTTACTGGGGCACAAGACAGGTCAAAATCGTACCCAGTATGTAGTTAAGACATTCCTAGATTTGCCTTATGGTTTATATCTAAGAAGACACGTTAATTGATTTCGGATATTGTATTGTATTTTCGTTTATTTGCTATGTCATACACGGGTGATGCAGCAAGTGTACACGTGCCATTGTCAAGGCTGAATACACAGGAGGGCTGGGTAGTTGGTTGTTGAATCTGCGAGCCAATGAAATACGCTACACGTCTCCCGGTGACCACTGTCGTTGAGAGAAGATTAATCGTCTGCTGGTAACGACGCATGTAGGCTGGAAAACACTCGGATGGCCAACCACTGAAGCCAGGCGATCGATTTCGACGGAGAGTGAGCAATCGTACTTAAAAAAGAGAACGTGATGCTGTTGATGAAAAGAAACTCGTTAGATGCATCGATCTTCAATTCGTCTGGTATTAAAATCAGTCTTTATGATCAAAACACTCGGATGGCCAACCACTGAAGCCAGGCGATCGATTTCGACGGAGAGTGAGCAATCGTACTTAAAAAAGAGAACGTGATGCTGTTGATGAAAAGAAACTCGTTAGATGCATCGATCTTCAATTCGTCTGGTATTAAAATCAGTCTTTATGATCAAAGCATGATGTTTCGCCTCTAATAAAAGCCTCTCGCGTGAACAACAGCTAAACTGAGTCATTCAAAACTTCGCTGTACAAACAAAGTAGACGACGTTCAGAAATTGATCGCAGAAACATCGCTTCAAGAAATCAATGATATAACGATCATCAAAAACTATTACTAAGTGCATCGCGGGTGAGCGACGACAGCCTACAGCGGAAAGTTAAACAGGACGCATTGTATTGACTACAACATCTGTTGCAATTATAACGAAGCTTAGATACTTGGTTGTATCACAGAATAGATAAAGCGTAGCCAGAAGTCTAACTCGGCCGTATTTCAATGGTATGCGCTGTAATGCCGTTGTAGTCTATGGCGACCGCAGCGCTCCTAGCGGCACGCGTGATATTCGCTCAATGCTAATGCACGGTCAGCCGGTGTAGTCAGCTAGAAATTAATATCGAGAACCTTAGAAAAATTATGACAAGCAAAAATTATACATCGTTGGAACCGGAAGAATGTGCCGAAGACGACTATGTGAAGGATACAGTAATGTCGCACACGTATAAAAGAGTAATAGGGCCAAATAGGAGGGCCACTCCTGAAATACTGAACAGTGGCTAACTCTGGCATTTCTGATGATAGCACAGAATATTTTTTCTCTCTCAAACCTGTTTCCTGGGCCAAGGACTTCATCAAAACTGTTTATAACATTGTACCCTTAATTGTTGGCCCTTGACAACAATTGGGGCCACTCCTGAAATACTGAACAGTGGCTAACTCTGGCATTTCTGATGATAGCACAGAATTTTTTCTCTCTCAAACCTGTTTCCTGGGCCAAGGACTTCATCAAAACTGTTTATAACATTGTACCCTTAATTGTTGGCCCTTGACAACAATTGGGGCCACTCCTGAAATACTGAACAGTGGCTAACTCTGGCATTTCTGATGATAGCAGGGTCTAGCTCCTAAATATCTTTTGAAACTTAATGCGCAAACCTGTGTCTGCTGTATCTTCCTGCCCTCTCCAGTCTGCAGATCGACTTGATCTCCTAGTTCCACGGCCCTACACCATCCCTTTGCCATAGTGGGCCCTTCTATGTGGAATGACCTCCCCCTCAATCCATAGAAGACTTTGGACAGATTCTATCCTCACCCCTTCGTTGCTTCAAAACTCTTATTTCCTTGTGGCTGTCACGCTGAGAGAGTCTCTGAATCAGTCATTTCAAGTTACTGTAAGAGTTTCGTTATTCACTACCAGTTTGAAGGTAATGGTCTGTAGATCAATATTCGTTCGAGGGGAAAGCATGCAGATAAAAAAGTGTGGGGGCTCGAAAACCCCCTCTGGCCTATGGGAAATATGTGTATTTTTCCAGTCATTTCAAATAGATGCAAAAGTTTCTTTTTCAGTACCAATTTGAAGGTAATGGTCTATAGACCAATACTGGTTCAAATGGAAAGCATTCAGATAAAAGAAGCGTGGGGGCTTGAAAAACCCCTCCAACCTATGCAAAATATGTGTATTTTGCTCCAGTCATTTCCAGTAGATGCATAAGTTTCGTTTTTTCAGTACCAATTTGAAGGTAATGGTCTCTAGATCAATATTGGTCCGAGGGGAAAGCATTCAGATTAAAAAATGAAGCGTGGGGGTTCGAAACCCCCACCTACTTCCATTGCGACATATGTGGATTTTAGTCCAGTCATTTCAAATAGATGCAAAAGTTTCTTTTTCAGTACCAAGTTGAAGGTAATGGTCTATGGATCAATACAGGTCCGAGGGGAAAGCATTCAGATAAAAAAATAAAGCGTGGGGGTTCGAAATCCCCGGCCTATGCTAAATATGTAAACTGTTGTAACTTTTGATTGGATGGTCCGATTTGAACATAATAATTATTTGGTATGTATGGATTCAGAATCATGAGTTGCAAGTGATATCAACATGCACATTGCACATAAAAGCGTGTATTGCATATGAAAGCGTGGGGGTTCTAAATCTCTTTTCCGGCCTATGCGAAATATGCGTATTTCGCCACAGACATTTCCAGTAGATGCTTAAGTTTTGTTTTTTTTTCAGTACCAATTTGAAGATAATGGTCTCTAGATCAATATTGGTCCGAGGGGAGAGCATTCAGATTAAAAAATGAAGCGTGGGGGTTCGAAACCCCCTCCGTCCTTTGCGAAATATGTGGATTTTACTCCAGAGTATTTCAATGATAGATGGAAAAGTTTCTGGTTCAGTACCAATTTGAAGGTAATGGGCTACAGATCAATACTGGTACGAGGGGAAAGCATTCAGATAAAAAAAATAAAGCGTGGGGGTTCGAAATCTCCGGCCTATGCTAAATATGTAAACTGTTGTAACTTTTGATTGGATGGTCCGATTTGAACATATGTGGTATGTATTGATTCAGAATCATGAGTTGCAAGTGATATTAACATGTATATTGCACATAGAAGCAGTGATGGTGCCAGTGTCGGCGCATATCCACAAAACTAAAGAAAGTTTCATAAGAAAGTTGCTAATAAACCGGCTATAACAAATTGAACGTACATATACCGAGGTAGTTAAGTATTGCATATTGTTCTTGTCCAGCTACTTCGCACATGTACACTTGCAAAGACATGTGCATTTCAATTTCGCCTTCATGCACTTGCAGAGAGACAGGTACTTGTGCAAGTGCACTTCACATCCAGGTGGACTACATCCCTGGCGAGGGGCAGCGAGGTCCATATGGGAAGCAGCTTGCCTTCCTCTTCCTTCCACCCATGATTAGTGGGGTTGTTCAAAGGCATCATGGACTAGGCATCAACACTAGGCATTATGAGCTGTGACGCAGTTGTCCATATGCTCGCTTGGAATACATTTCTTTTGAAATGTTGATCCAAAGCATCGGTTGTTGGGGGAATTCTCTCCACGTCCCTAGTCTTCTGTGAGAACACCTTCATTCGGACGAGGTCAACGTCAATGTCATCGTTGGAGTCATTGGAGTACAGCCTACAGACAAATTTCGATGCCACTTCTTTCAGCCTTGGCGATGTTTGAAATGGAGTGTCGACGACAGTTGCAAATTCCTCCTTGAGGGATGGCACTTCGTGCATCAACTTGCAGCAGTATCGCTTACCCTTGAACTTGAACGATCCTGATCCTGTAAATGTCCGATCCTGTAAATGCGTTGTCGTTCCAAGGTTTGAGGCGATAGTGTTCAGGGAGATCATTCTAGTTGTCTTTCCCACTTTGAAGGAGATCCAGATTTCTGCAGCAGGATTTAGAACCTTGATATGATGGAAATTACTCAACAGAATTACGACAACATCAGTATCTCCGGTATGAACCATCCCAAGTGACCATGTTTGAAGTGCGTGTAAAAGATGTATAAGGACACGAGTGTCTGCTTCTTCGTGGTTCCATTGCTCCATTGGTGGACTGTTTCCTACATGATGGACTTCACCACCTGCAGTGATGTACACATCTTTTTCATAGCTGAAAGTTGATGCACGAAGTGCCATCCCTCATGGAGGAATTTGCAACTGTCGTCGACACTCCATTTCAAACATCGCCAAGGCTGAAAGAAGTGGCATCGAAATTTGTTTGTAGGCTGTACTCCAATGACTCCAACGATGACATTGACGTTGACCTCGTCCGTATGAAGGTGTTCTCACAGAAGACTAGGGGCGTGGAGAGAATTCCCCCAACAACCAATGCTTTGGATCAAGCGAGCATATGGACAACTGTGTCACAGCTCATAATGCCTAGTGTTGATGTCTAGTCCATGATGCCTTTGAACAACCCCACTAATCATGGGTGGAAGGAAGAGGAAGGCAAGCTGCTTCCCATATGGACCTCGCTGCCCCTTGCCAGGGATGTCTTCCACCTGGATGTGAAGTGCACTGGCACAAGTACCTGCTCTCTCTGCAAGTGCACGAAGGCGAAATTGAAATGCAAACGTCTTTGCAAGTGTACATGTGCGAAGTAGCTGGACAAGAACAATATGCAATACTTAACTACCTCGATATATGTACGTTCAATTTGTTAAAGCCGGTTTATTAGCAACTTTCTTATGAAACTTTCTTTAGTTTTGTGGATATGCGCCGACACTGGCACCATCACTGCTTCTATGTGCAATATACATGTTAATATCACTTGCAACTCATGATTCTGAATCAATACATACCACATATGTTCAAATCGGACCATCCAATCAAAAGTTACAACAGTTTACATATTTAGCATAGGCCGGGGATTTCGAACCCCCACGCTTTATTTTTTATCTGAATGCTTTCCCCTCGTACCAGTATTGATCTGTAGCCCATTACCTTCAAATTGGTACTGAAACAGAAACTTTTCCATCTATCATTGAAATACTCTGGAGTAAAATCCACATATTTCGCAAAGGACGGAGGGGGTTTAGAACCCCACGCTTCATTTTTTAATCTGAATGCTCTCCCTCCGACCAATATTGATCTAGAGACCATTATCTTCAAATTGGTACTGAAAAAAACAAAACTTAAGCATCTACTGGAAATGACTGTGGCGAAATACGCATATTTCGCATAGGCCGGAAAAGAGATTTAGAACCCCCACGCTTTCATATGCAATACACGCTTTTATGTGCAATGTGCATGTTGATATCACTTGCAACTCATGATTCTAAATCCATACATACCAAATATGTTCAAATCGGACCATCCAATCAAAAGTTACAACAGTTTACATATTTAGCATAGGCCGGGGATTTCGAACCCCCACGCTTTATTTTTTTATCTGAATGCTTTCCCCTCGGACCTGTATTGATCCATAGACCATTACCTTCAACTTGGTACTGAAAAAGAAACTTTTGCATCTATTTGAAATGACTGGACTAAAATCCACATATGTCGCAATGGAAGTAGGTGGGGGTTTCGAACCCCCACGCTTCATTTTTTAATCTGAATGCTTTCCCCTTGGACCAATATTGATCTAGAGACCATTACCTTCAAATTGGTACTGAAAAAGAAACTTTTGCATCTATTTGAAATGACTGGAAAAAAATACACATATTTCCCATAGGCCAGAGGGGGTTTTCGAGCCCCCCACACTTCAATTTTTATCTGCATGCTTTCCCTCGGACGAATATTGATCTACAGACCATTACCTTCAAACTGGTAGTGAAAACGAAACTTTTACATCAACTTGAAATGACTGAAGAAAAATGCACAGGCACGTTCCTCCACTATTGTGGCTGTCACGCTGAGAGAGTCTCTGAATAGCGTGTACTGTAAGAGGCGCGTTATAAATTATTCTCAGATACGATAAGCTTATTGACTGTAGACTTGATTCTAACTAGGGCCAATTGAGCGGTGCTGTGTACAGTTACTAGGAGTCTAGGACTAAAACGCTCCCTGTTCATGAACAGAAATTCCAGTGTTTATTCTTCCTGCATGGGAGAGAATGACTTACATGACTTGTGGAGTTCATTCTTCGTAGGACCAAATGACTGGTGGTGGTGGAGTTTGTTTCTATTTATTTATTTATAATTAAATTTGTAACGCACACACTGTCACATCAAAATGTGAATCTGAGGCGTGGAAAGTTAGCTGCCAAGAGAAGATGCACTTAGATATCCAAGTGCTTGAAAGCCAATGAGAAATTATATAGTGAGTTTTTAGCCGCTAGTCATTTTTATCACTTGTGGAGTTGATTCTTTCTAGGACCACATGACTTATGCAGTTTGTTGTTCCAAGAATAAATTGAATGTGGGTGTCTGCCTAACATTTACTTTCTGTGAATAAGAAGCTACTGATAAATTTGAATTCTCATCTATAGGTGTCCATATTAAACACAATGACGTGTACTTGAAGAATACTTGTTATTTATAACAGAACTCTTGCAATCATGAAACATGTAGTAAAAGGTAAATTGGAAAACAACCACCCATTTCAAAATAAAATCATCACATGAAGTGACAACTACTGCACGAAATACATTATTTCACAACAGACATACTTCAGCTGGAGCTAAGATTGCTAAGACTGGATGATAAATTATAGGTGTCATTTGTAAACTGAAGTGATATAGAAGAGACAAAAGCTCAACGAAGAACATAATAGGCCTACTGCCAGTTGTAGTGGGATAATGTACAGACTGGTGAAGAATATATGTACAAATAAACATGCAAGCACATAACATTGACATAACCTTGTAAGTAACTGAGAGGTATTTCACTTTTAAGCTTGAAGTACAATGAAATATGATAATGACATCCACAAAGTCAAACAGCTTCGAAAACACACAGTTGCACTTACAAATGAATGAATATAATGGCACTGAAGGCACATACAATGAATGAAAGACTCATGCATCATTGCACTTATATGCTTCGAATGACAAAAACTTTTCTATCATCAACACACTTATTGCAGTATCACAAAATGTAGCTTTGCATGCATCACAATTATGCCAGGTCAATTTTCTTAACAAATATTCGCAAACATGTAAGTGCATTCTGTTCACATAAGTCATTGGGCTCCGGTTGGTCAGAGTATGAAAAATCAATAGAGCAACTGACAGATTTCAATGCCAATGTACGTGATGAAACGGTGCTCAATTTAGATAATGTTGCCAATACCCGGTAGCTTATCACCATCACGAAAACAATTGCCACTACGACTCTGTTGGAGGAGACTGTTAAAGCAGGTTTGCGATACGCGTTCTGAAACTGGCACAGGCATTAAACCCACCAGCTAGGCGAATAACACCAAAGAAGTGCTCCAGAGGATCCTGATTAAGACTCCGTGTCAACAGAAATTGAAAGTCGTGGTTTTGACAATGTCATTCCACAGTAACGACACGTGGCGAACATTTAGTATCGGGGTGCGTAAACTTTCTGGCGTTTGACGGTATCCTTTGGCATGCCGCGCGGAAGGTACGATGTTTTCTAATGACGACACTAACCCTAACCATGACCCTAACCGACCCTCACGACGCGTAACCTTACCCTAGTAACCAACTCTGACGACGCCTAATCTGACCCTAACGGACGCAAGGAAAACCTGCGCACCCCGATTCTAAATGTTTACCCAACGCATTTATATTACTTTGCCAACCTTCAAAACATTTAACTTGTGTGGTAATATCATGTCCTATAGATAGTAATCGCATGCAGTGTTGACAACCGGGGCTATATCCAGCAACGTGGAACGATGTTTTGATCTTGCGGATAAGCTGCCTCTGTAAACGTTTGTACAATACACGGCAAACTTATAGTATCGTGGGCTGAAGGATTATACAGTATCTTTGGGCATGCTACGCGGACGCCACCAGGTTTTCTAATGACACTAACCCTGACCCTAACCGACGCCAATTAACTTACGCACTATATCCTTCAGCCCCAGATTCTATAAGTTGCCAAATACACTTCCGAACTATTAAAACAATCAAAATGAGTGTCAAATTTCTCAGCATATTAAGCTGTAAACATAGCAAGAGGTGTTAATGAACCAAACGAAAAATTTGTTTCGATTGCCGCAGCAACTTAGTGTTTGTGTACCAGCACGTAGTCATGGCGGACGTCCATAGACTACAACTTATAGAGTAATTTTCCGTATTACAGGATTTAGGCCGAGTTAGACTTCTGGCTACGCTTTATCTATTCTGTGGTTGTATGGAGTTAGCAAGTATTGCTATAGCTATAGAGCGTAGGCTGCGCGAGTCAGCGTGCGGATGGCGGATCGGCTCCTGAGGCTGGTTTTTTCCCAGAGATTTAAATCTCGGGCTAGACCCGTACGCGGGGACCTTGAATGGCGTGGCGCACATTCAAAATAGGCTAATCGTTCTCTATATCTAAGTGTACCTTGTAATACATCGTTTGAACGGGAAATGGTGCGAAGCTGGTGCAGCCTTTAACCCTCGGGCTACCAAGGGGGGGGGGTGGTTGCCACCCCCCTACATTTTTATGCATAAAATTTTTTTTCCATATGGAATACAATTTTTTCAATTTAGGCAGCTGTAGCAGATTCATTGGCGCACATTTTGAGGTAAACATCATGGTGGTAGCCCACGCCATTCAAAAGTTATACCCGATATACCCGAAGCACCAGGGGGGGTGGATACCACCCCCTAGTTTTCGACTTTAGCTTATTGACTATTCTTCCTATAAGAGAAACAAATATAATATATTTTTAGAGGGAATGTAGGGCTTCATTTCCATACTTAAATGTTTGTCTTTTGAAAACCGGAAGTGATCAAAATAAATAATAATACCCGTAATATGCTTGAAAAATGGCTGAATGGAAGGACTCCCCCGATTAGTTTTTGTCTGTAGCGTATTCAGTTTTCTTCCCAGAAGAGAAACAAATATACCATTCTTTAGAGGGAATGTTGGGCTTCATTTGCATACTTACATGTTTGTCTTTTGAAAACAGGAAGTGATCAAAATAAATAATAATACGCGTAATCTGTGTGAAAATGGTTGAATGCAGCATTGTACATGTATGCATGCATACATGTACATGTATATATGTATGGATGCATATTTATACGTATATAAACATGTGTAGGTATGTATTTGTGTATCTTGGATACACAGATCAGTTTCAAAACACACATAATCGTATATTTGTTTATCCAAAAAGTACAAAATGTACGCAATAATAATTATAAAATATCGCTAATTATCGGTTCCTTTGTTAAAAATGATGTAATTTCGAGGTGCATTCACATAATGTACAACTAAATATACCATTCTGTACAGAATTGAATGCTGAATCCATTGGTGTATTACAAGAAATGATATGTCAAACCAAACCCGAAATCCATGGGGGATGGTAACCACCCCCCACCCCCTTTGGTAGTCCGTGTCACAAAAAAAATCTTGGTAGCCCGAGGGTTAATAACAGTCCCAGGCAAGGCGATGAACGTGAGGATCAAAAGTGAGCTCCTGGTCCAACAAGACACCAAGGTCATGGACCGTAGTTGAAAAAGTATAACTGGGGAATTCTATCGCAAGTGGAGAGAGGTCGAGTTTTTGAAGTTGCTTCTGGTTGCCTAGCGATATAAATTTAGACTTAGCTGTGTTTAGGCGCAGTCGGTTTGACGACGTCCAAGCTTCTAGGGCAGCTAAGGTCCCACTCATGTCCCGGACCGATAAAATGACGTTGGATGACAGGCAATGCGTGTACGTCTGTACCTTGTCAGCTTATACTGTAGCTGATCCAAGACCGCATGTGTGGAAAAGAGTGAGACAAGTTCAGAAGTGTAAATTATATGAAGTATAAGCCCAAGGACAGAGCCTTGGGCAGGCCATATTGAGCAGAGGCCGAGGGGAACCATGGACCAAACCAAGGGAACTGTTAAAACTTACCTCTTTAATATTGCTTATCAACCATACTCTGCCTATCTCTTTTACAGACTGATCTTCTCAATATTGATCTGAGTTATGGACTACGGCTTAGTTTTGGTGTGCCATCGGTTGAAGCCTTGCGCATTAGACATCCGGGCAATAGAAGTTATTAAATAATTACAATTTTATCAATGCTTGAAGTCAAAAGAAACTATTGATCACTGTCAAGAACACTTTCCCAGTGAAGACACTGGCCAGGGTCGGGAGCGCCTCTATTTTTGAGTGGCGCTATATAAATACTCGATTACGATTACGATTATGCAATATAAATGTACGCAATAGCGAGCAGAGATTAAAGTACAAATTGTTGATTTCTCAAAAGTATTTTAAAAAGCTATTTTGCAAAAGTATTTTCAAAATACTTTTGAAAAGTATTTTATTTTGTATTTTCAAAATACTTTTCAAAAGTATTTTATTTTGCATTTTCAAAATACTTTTCAAAATTATTTTGCCCATCACTGATTCATACATACATTCAAACATACATATATACATACCAGCATGTATACATACATACAAGCATACATACATAATGCTTACATTCATTCATACATACATACATGCATGCATACAAACGTGTATAAAGGCATACATACCTACAATGCATACATGCATAGATGCATACTAGGGTGTGTTTAAAAATTGAAGTTTCAAAATTAATATCGGCCTTGTTGTTTTTGTGTTCCACCTTGAGGAAAATTGTCATTTGCCAAATTAGACAAAAATCGGAATAGATTTAGAACTGGCGCAAAGCCCCGGAAGATTTATCACTTAGGAAACAATGTAATACATTGTCATTTTCAAAGATCCAAACAACTGTTAACACTTAAACATAAAATATAAGGCAAACGCAGAAGAAGAACCGTCAGTTATTTGTCATTTCTTTATTCCATTTAGTGCTTTTGGGAACTTGTTTCGATGGTACTTCACCATTTGCAAAACAAACTGTTTTTCTTCCTCATTTCGGACCCGGGCTTCATTGAAGGACTGTACGAGAGCCACTCCTTTCTCCGCCAAATCGATCGTCACTTTTAGGGCGGATATGCTATTTTTATTTACCTCACTGTATGATTGTTCTGACTCCCATTGTTGCGGGTCTCGATCAAGAAAAGAGTCATCCAATCCGAGGATCTGGAATATTTTGGTGGTATAAGTGGTGAAGAAATCGTTAAGTGCTTTTGTAGGTGGATTATGTATTGGAGGAAGTCTCTTTGGAGGTTCATCGGATCCCTGATTGTTGCACGTGCTGTAGACCATGCGCTGTTTTTCGTCGAAGGTGACTGAATCATCAAAAGGCTGAGGCCTACCAGGGTCTCCGACAGATACCAAAGGTGTCGGGAACAAGCTGTTGGGGCTACCTGTGAGACTTCCTTGTCAGTGTACGTATGGATTGCCTTCAGGAATTGAAGATCGTTCCTTGGGGCTTCAGCGGGTGACGTACAGGTGAACCAGTACTCCACGTAAGTTGTTGTCACAAAAATGGACACTCGAAGTAAATGATTCCACACCATTTGAGAGTACGATTGTCGAGATACCCTCTCTGAGCTCTGGCGTTGTTGAATGGGAAACTGATCCCTGAAAAGCCACAGCTTGATCGCATAGATCGCACGTGCCATCCAACGCGCGCGGTGAAATGCCCCTGGGTACCTGAACTTTATTCCTTTCGGTGGAATTCCTCCTAGAAAAATTACTGTTAGTTCTAGTAGCTCTTTGTAGTCGTCTCTGTGGTTTTCGGTACTCAGTTGCTGCAATGCGAAGGTGATCACATCGTCTCGAAGATGCAGCACGCTGTGCTGCATCTTTATCATCCATTGCTGTACGATACTTGGCGTGATCGATTTGCGGCCAGAAGTCACGGAAATGACTGAATAGTTTCAATTTTGGAGACCTCGCAGAATCATGCAGTGAAAACATCTTTTCTAGAACAATTTCGGACACATGATATCGACAGGCAAGGTTCAAGAGGTCCTTTCCTAATTCCGTTTCCAGCTTGATGCACACGCCGCCCTTGCAACCCGTGTTACTCGCCGTTGTGTCGAAACACATGGCCACGATTCTGTCTTCCAATCCCCAACTTCTTATCACAGCCAAGTATGCATCTGACATGACTGCAGCTGTCCCGGATTTGAGTTTGGGGATGGCCAATAGCTTGGTCACATCCTTGCCAGATACCATTATTGGAAGGCGATCAACACACCCTCGTTCTGCCCCTGTAAGATCTGGCATGATCTTGCCGTCACAGTGAATAGTAAGAGGAACATTTTGGATCGAAAGATTCACGAATCTCTGCTGCTATAGGGCTGCACGGTTATCTTTCCTTGCTTGATGCATCGCTGAAGGACTTATGATCAGCTCACCAGCTGGTGCTGCACATAAATTGGATGCAGCGAGAGCAGATAGGATGTGAGAGGCATTCCTGCTGCTGGATAGCATGCATTGAAATTGAGGATGCCTGTATGCCACCTGTGTCCAATTTCGGTTGCCTTGCGCCGGTCCTAAATGTTCAGCTATCAAGATATAATTTCGGATATGGAGTTAATACATGAATTGGCATGATAGTTCGACCAGGCCGGCAAAATATCTTTGAATTGAAAATATCACATGTACCTTAAAAACACCCTAATGCATACATGCATACACAGAAAGCTAAAAAGGTACGTGCTAAGTCAGTAATAGCTGAATTTATACCAGACTACGCTTGGGTGATTGACTTGGATGGTAAAATCCTTCCTGATATTTCTTGAATCGAAGACATGGACCGCCTACCAGTGCTGTCTTCTGAAGGTTGCAAAGATAATCTACTTGGCATTTTAAAGTTTACCTCGGGAACAGGATGTAACGAAGCCAAGTCTATTTATGATCTGCTAGAAGCATGGAAGTTGACTAAAGAAATCAAACCATGAGCTTTGACACTACTTCTGTGAACACTGTTTGCTTCAATGGGCATATGTTCTGGAAAAATGATTGGTCGAGAGCTCCCGTGGTTGGCTTGCAGTCAATGTATCATAAAACTGATCTTAGCCAAGGTTTTCGTTTTCTGCTGTGGTCCCTCAAGTTCCCCATATATTTCAATCTTCAAGAGATTTAAGACTTGGAAAATGTGACACATGACAAATTTCGGGAACTGGAAGAATTCCGATATAGATGCAGTGCTGAAGAAATTAATTTCTTTGGCACATATTATTGGGACATCATTTGACTGTGCCAGGGTTGATTATTTATACTGTTTCCTTGCAGTAAATATGTTGCTGACACGACATAAGTGCTGTTTCTTCTATTGGTAAATTCGTAATTTTATCAAATTTTACGATTTTAAGACGTTAAGCATATTTTCTAACCAATCGCTCTTTTAGTTCTACCTGGTAAAGGGGAAGGGTGTGTATGCACGTCTTCCAGTTGGAGTAGGAAGCTAACATTTTGCCAGAATGATACAGTTAACAGGTGTAAAAAACGGAGAGGGTGTCTGAATTCCAGCTTAAGCTTCATTTTTAAACATCACAGATTCAAGTTTCTGTGTGAAATTGCACGGGTTAAAAATGTTTGTAATGCAAAGAATAATTGTAATATCATAGTCATTCAACTGCTGCACTAGTATTATAAAAGTATCCATAGCAATTCTCTGCAAAACCTTGCACACAACACTCATTAAACTCTGTTTAAATAGTTTCATGTTTCACTTCTGTTTCCCTACAAATAGCTCACTAATGACCATTGTATATATGACAATAATTATGTTGTCGTTTGATAACAGTACAGTGCACCTAAAAGCAATCAGATGAAAAGTGTTGTCCATAAATGCTGACTTTCTTCTCTAATGATTAAGGATTTCTGTATTCAACCGAGCACTGGGCCTCTATGCTAGCACTTGAAATGGGTGCATTTGCATATAGTTATATACGACTGTTCTATTGGGCCACAAAAGCACAGTTAATTTGCTTTTTTCCAAAGTAATATCCTAATTAAGTGACGACATTCCTTTTCACATACCAACAATTTTATTTTGACATGTAGGCTATACCATAAATGACTAATGTATTAAGTAACATTTCTGCCCAGTCATCATTCCTATGACCTCAGACAATACTGAAATGAAAGTATATAGCCATTAATGTGAACATAAATGCGTTCGCTAAACCATTAAGAAATATTACTAAATGAATCAATGAGTCCATTTAAAAAAATTTCCAATGAACTTTCTCATGCATTATACTGAATGTTACAGAATAAGTATTTACAACTTGTGTCTAAACCACTCAGAAACAAATTACTAAATGTTTAGGCCTAGTAATTTGTTTAAGCATATAATATACCTATGCATTTGAAACACTTAAGTACACATAAAATGAAACATTCCTGTTGCGACAATAAGTCCTAATGCTTTGCCACCTGCGTCGAGACAAGCTGCCCTCTTCTCGCATACACTTCCCATTGTCTTCTTTGACCAGCACTGTCTTGCCAATAATTTGTTTAAAGCATGTATCTTTCCACAGCATCTATCTACTTTTACGACCGTCGATGCAGAGCTCATGTGTTTCTGTGAACAGGTTTGCTGCAATCTTCAAACACAAAGAGATGAAAATCATGTCTTGTAAACATCAAAATCCAACCATGTGAAAATGACCAGGGGAAGGTTAATGCTGAAGAAGAGCAGTGTCTGAAGCTAGCCATAGATGCAGGGCTGTTAAAGGCTTGGTTTTTGGGTTTTTGGTTCAAAACAAAAAAAACACAAAAAACTGCAAATTTTGTATTTTTCGTTTTTTTACAACTTTCAAAATTATAAATGCCAAAAATGTCGTCTCTTCAACTCTCTTGGCAATTGTTGTATGGTCTTTGTTAACTTCGTTTTATGACATTCTACGGTTCTACTGATCTAGTTAATTTCATTTATATGCATCTGATTAATTTGAACGGTATTATGCCATTTTTATGAGTTTTATGATCCGAAATATGAAAAATCTCAAACACAAAAAGCAAAAAAAACTCAAAAAGCGAAGTCGCGGGAACCAGCTTATTCACAGGCGCTTAATCAAAACAGAATCGATAGGCAGAGGGTCAAAATCCAGAGTCAGGCAAGCAGACAGTCAGACGGCTAAGGTGGATGATATTTAGGCTAGAGTTGAAATGGCTAGGGAGGTGAGGGGAGGAGAAGGAATCGGGAGAGGATTTGTGAAAAAGCAGTGTTTTGAGTTTTGAATGGAAGACCTGTGGAGAGATAGCAAGAGGTGAGGCTTTGGTGAGTTCGTGGGATGGATCGGATATTTGTCGTAGCACAGGCGGGAGTTTGTTCCAAAGAGGCGGCACAGCTATGGCTATGGAGCGATTTGCAAATTTAAGCGACGAGGTGACGGAAGGGCGGAGCAATGTGAGGGTGGAAGATGAACAAAGGAACAAAACGACTCAGCTATCGAGGAAGGTGGAAGAGAGTTTGGAAGTGGGCTTGGGGAGTTCCGATGGAGGAGTTGGTTAATAGTTTTCCAGAGAAGGCGAGGATTAGAGGAGCGGGATTGAACTAGTGAGGACTGAGGAGTAAAACCTCTTTTTAGCCGTTGCCAGAAGGTGATGGTATTCATTTGTGGCTGATTTTAGGGTAGATATAGAAGTTGAGGATCACGGGTTCGTTTGTAAGTGCGCTCAAGGCGTCGACGGAAAGCTTTGAATGCATGGAGATAGAAATTATACCAAGGGTTCTTAGAGTGGGAACCAGATTTGGCGATAATAAGTGCGTGCTTGTCAAGGAGCATGGAGAGGGTGGTGTTGTAGGAAGACAGTAGGTCATCGAGAGAGGATGGAGGATTTAGGACGAGGTCTGAAGAGGAAAGATCTTGTGTGAAGGCGCCACTTTAGATGTGTAGAACCTACACCCTTAATTATGGATAAGGGATCGTCCATTAATTATGTCAACAAATTTTAGGCAGTTTCTGACCCCCTACCCCTCTGTCAACTACTGTCAAAATTCACGGACTCCCTAAAATTACGTCAATAATCCCAGAACCCCACCCCTACAAAAAAGAACACAATGGCTCAATACATGTAGAATATTTTTTACACTAAAAATGCAATCTCGAATTTCAAAATATATTTATTACCAGCTTTTAGTAGTATTAAACATTAAAGCCCAAGGTTTTAGGTTTGGCGGTTTCCCTCGTAGAATGAAGTGACCAACGACTGTAGGCGGTTCAAGTAAGCATCTGTCGGCCAATGGGCGTTGATTTCATTTTGGTTGACACATCTTACAAGCATAGGCTGCTGAATTTAATTGTATGCATATATCCTAGGCAACATCGTCCGCTTTGTGGAATGGAGACGTAAGGCGCAGGGACGGTCGGTCGATCGGTGGTAGCCCCCACCCTAGGCCCTTCACCCTCCCTCTGGCCCTCTAGCGGTCGGACGGATGGATGGAGATGCATCGCTAGGGCAGACTAGACCCGACAGGGCATACCCCGTACAGGCCCTACCTCGATCAATTGACCACTTGTATATATATAACCGAGCTGTGGGTCGAATAATTTGTGTATACGAAAGCCAGCTAAGCTGGCTAGAGGTCATACCTGTACTTCTAGAATGTATACAAGTTGTTCCAATTATCCAAATTTACCCCCCATCCACTCATATTACTATGGAGTTCATTGCTATGAAGATACTTACAGGGTTGAGAAACAAGTCTGTAGTTTCTATATGCGATTAGATTGCCATGAACAAATACGAACTTACTATTGTGGTAGATGGCGATCAAGAGGAAGCCATACGGGCATTTTTTGCTCACAACAACTGGAATTTTGAAAAAATTGGTAATTATGAAGACGATGCGTATATATATATATATATATATATATACTGAAATTGTATAAATTGTTTTGTGTGGTGAACCCTATACAAGTAGGCCCTATTGTTCTTCAGGTAGCGCTATACGTGCGCAAATAAGATTGAAATAAGATTTAAAAATATTAAATTAAATTGCATTTATTATCCTTGCAAATATTTAGCTCAAACCATGGTATAGAAATACATAGTAATAATAACATCAGCAATGTTAGTATAATGACAACTGATGTGAACAGCAGTAACAGCAGTAATGATAATAAATGGCCAATTAAAAATGTAATTATTAAAATTACCATGATTATTATTATTACGATATGTAATAAGACAATAAACATATGCATAACCCAGCTAAGCTGTCGTTCAAGTCAAGTCGAAAGAGCTAATTGTATGTTGATGACATTATAAATATATCTCCAACCAATCGAAACTGCCTTTGTTCCATATGCAGAGTTGGAACCACCAAAGAAAAGAAAATCTTGTATGCATGCCGCTTCGAAGGAGGTCTTGGTCGCATCCAATGGAAATAGTACAGAGTCACAAATTGAGGCTCAAAACAGTCATGACATTCAAGTGTCAGCTGATCATTTGCAGCTGCAGGGTGAAAATCATCAATCGGAAGGCGCCTGTCCTCTTTGCTTTCTCTCTCCGTGCGTGGGTTCTGCATCTCCAGGTTGGCTTGGCGGAGGACAAGCAGCGCATGCAGCTAACAGTCCAATACGAAGAGTAATTTATGGTAAATATTGGAAGATCATTTGCAACTTGGGTGGGTGGACGAGCCCATTATATCTGGCCAAGAAACTAACGGAATCGAACGGTGTACTTCATATGCGGGAAATAATGCCAGATTGCGTAGTGCGAAAAGTGAGATCGTTGTATCCGAATCCAACAGGCACGCCTTACATGGGCCACAAGTGGGAGTAACATTGATACTTTGGATAATTCGCAGGACTTTGTTTAGACAGAGAGATTTTTATTGTACACTTACTTTCTGACATAAAGCAGAATTTTATCGATTGTGAGCTGCTTATGTACACCTGTCATAGCCTTGGTAATAGCATTGGTAGTTATTATTAGACCTAAGCTTATCCACAAGTTCACAACAGCTATGATTCAATGTAACATAACATTCCCCCATTTTAAATTTATATAGCGCCTCTTCAAGATTCCTACTCAGAGGTGGATTTAAACCTGAATTGCCCTCAATTGCTCGGCGCCACACGAAAACCACGTTACGGAGACTAGGTTTTTCATAAGTGCTATGCCAAATCAATTTTGCAATGGCCACAGTCCCTTGTCCGTTCAATCTTCTTTTTTTCTTGCTTGGATTAGGACCTCGTTGAGGGGGGGTAAGCCACAGATTCATTTTGATACAGATTGGAGCATCTTGTTACAGATCGGATGCCCTTCGTGGCATCAACCACAGTTTTCCGCTGTGGACCTAGTCTTGGTGATGAACACATGCCCGCTAGGCAGAGGGTCATCAGGCTTATTTAAATTGGGTCATGTGCTCCCATGTCACAATGCTGTTATTGGATATTTGCAGCTTTTAGTTGTCAAGCAAAATGCCACTCTTTTTCTACAGTGTGCCCTACTAGCCTTGCCGCTGTTGGTCCGCGACTGCTTATTCGTCAGATATAACCCTGCTTATTTCGCAGTTGACCTCTATTTCTGTGGCTCTCGTACATCCTGTCGAATCCCACTGCCTCGTGACGCTGTGAACATGTGGACGCGTGTGATAGCAGTCAGCTCTGCCACACATCAGCTCTGCCACACATCTCTCTGTCCTATGCCAGGCCAAAATCCGGGGAGGTCAAGCAGAGTAGACAGCAGAATACTAAGGTGGTTATGTGTAATGACGGTTGATGGTTATGTAGCACTGATATGTTTGATTTTAGTGTATCATACAATATTGTCACAGCTCTTACGGTCTTGATCGCCATCTACCACAATAGTAAGTTCGTATTTGTTCATGGCAATCTAATCGCATATAGAAACTACAGACTTGTTTCTCAACCCTGTAAGTATCTTCATAGCAATGAACTCCATAGTAATATGAGTGGATGGGGGGTAAATTTGGATAATTGGAACAACTTGTATACATTCTAGAAGTACAGGTATGACCTCTAGCCAGCTTAGCTGGCTTTCGTATACACAAATTATTCGACCCACAGCTCGGTTATATATATACAAGTGGTCAATTGATCGAGGTAGGGCCTGTACGGGGTATGCCCTGTCGGGTCTAGTCTGCCCTAGCGATGCATCTCCATCCATCCGTCCGACCGCTAGAGGGCCAGAGGGAGGGTGAAGGGCCTAGGGTGGGGGCTACCACCGATCGACCGACCGTCCCTGCGCCTTACGTCTCCATTCCACAAAGCGGACGATGTTGCCTAGGATATATGCATACAATTAAATTCAGCAGCCTATGCTTGTAAGATGTGTCAACCAAAATGAAATCAACGCCCATTGGCCGACAGATGCTTACTTGAACCGCCTACAGTCGTTGGTCACTTCATTCTACGAGGGAAACCGCCAAACCTAAAACCTTGGGCTTTAAGCACTTTATACATTTTTAACATTATTTAATGTTTTTGCTACAATTTTGAAGGGTCTGTGTTGATTCATTGGATAAAATATTTGTTGACGTCAAATTGTACCGAACCCCCACCCCTTGTCAACAACTGTCAAACTTTTCCAAACCCCCTCCCTTTATTTTGTTGACATAATTAATGGACGGGTCTTTCAAAAACCACTGGTTTGCTCCGTCTCGTCCGTTTTATGGCCACAACTCAGCGATTTCTTCCAACACTAGATAACGTGTCTCCAAGCGAGTAAGCGAAGCTGACTATACGTGTCTGTATTTATGTTTGAGAAAACCTTGCAATGGGACCGGACAATTGCAATGCAACTGATGTACATGTAAAACTGCTCTCAAATGGCACCTCCCAATAATGTTGAAACCCCAGCATTCCATATGAAAAAGCTCGACTTAACACTACACGCCTTGTAGAAAAAGATATGTCTGTTCGGAAACTCTCACATAACCTAGAAATTTAGTATTGAATGCAATTTTGTAAAGGCTTAGGGTTGATGATAATTACAGATTAAGCAATAAGTGAGTGCCCATTTGGGTTTGTAGCCTAATGTGGTTTGAATGAGCAGTGGAGTTTCACCAAGGAGAATATGTTGAGATTTATAAAGTCTTTCAAACATGCAATTCGACTCAGCCACCTCTTGTCTAGAGAAAACCAACGTTGCTATCTTTAATTCTCTCAATAATTCTAGAATTGTAGTTTAATGCCTAACTGTAACAGCATGTTACTCAAAACGTGCTTAGTGGGCGGTTCGGGGCCGCTATTCCGGGGGACCGCTATTACGGGGGTCCACTATTCCGGGGTCCGCTATTCCGGGGGTCCACTATTCCGGGGTCCGCTATTCCGGGGTCCGCTATTCCGGGGTCCGCTATTCCGGACTAATGAAGACAAATATACAGTATATGTATATGTACAATTGTACATTATATGTATATATATATGCATGTATATGTATCGATTTATATATATATATATATATATATATATACATGTTTGAATATGTATACATATGTTTGTATATATATGTATATAGATCTATATACATGCACAAATGTTATATATGTATATACATCTGGATATATATGAAAATATATATATATCTGTGTGAATGGTTACGTATCGATAGTCCGAAGGTTCGATAGTCCGAAGGTTCGATAGTCCGAAGGTTCGATAATCCGAAGGTTCGATAGTCCGAAAGTTTCATGGGAAAACATATATGTATATGTACATATTTATGTATATGTACATTATATGTATATATATGCATGCATACGTATATGTTTGTATATATATGTATATATATACATGTACATATGTTAGCCTATATATATGGATATAGGTACATATATATATGTGATATATATATATGATTATGTGTGTAGATGTGAATATATATATATGTATATGTAATGTATGTATATACATATATGTATGTATCTATAATTATGTATATATGTATGTGTATACTATACATGTATATAGATGTATGTGTATATGTACACTGTACATGTATATGTATATAATTATATGTATTTACGTATATATGTACTTATATATATATGTGTATATATATTTATATGTACATATATGTATATGTATATGTGTATATGTATGCATAGGTATGTTTATGTATATATATGTATATATATATATATGTTTGTGTGTGTATATATGTATATATATATATGTATTCATGTATGTATACATGTATTTATGTATTTATGCATATTTAAATACATAAATATATACATATTTATAGCTAGATACATATACATGCATATACATACATAATGTGTATATATATATATACATGCACAAACATAATTTATGTATATACATACATATATGTATACTTACACATACCTATAGGCCTACATACATATATACATATATATGTACATATACATATAAATATACATATATATACATACATAAGTACATATATACGTAAATACATATATATACATGTACATAAACACATACATCTATATACATGTATAGTATACACATAAATATATACATAATTATAGATACATACATTTATATATATACATACATATATATATATATATATATATATATATATATATATATTCACATCTGCGCACATAATTTATATATATCATATATATATAGTTATATTCATATATATATGACATATGTACATGTATATAGATATAAGTACATATGTATACAAACATGCTTATATATACATATAATGTACATATACATAATTATATATATATGTACATATACATATATGTTTTTAGCATGACACTTTCGGACTATCGAACCTTCGGATTATCGAACCTTCGGATTATCGAACCTTCGGACTATCGAACCTTCGGACTATCGACCTGTTCCCCTGTGTGAATATGTATATATATGTATATACATATATGTAAGTATCTATATTTATATAGGTATGTATGTATATGTATATAGATGTATGTGTATATGTACATGTATATGTATATACGTATATATATATGTACTTATGTAAATACATATGTGTGTGCATGTACACATGTTTGTGTACATATAGATGTATTTGTGTCTATATGTATGTATAGTTATGTGTAAGCACATATATATATATATATATAATGTATTATGTATATACTTGTATGTTTGTAGTTATACATATGTAAAATTGTACATACATAAATATATATATACTGACATGTAAGTATATGTATATTCATGTATGTAGGTATTTATGCATAAATAATTATTTACTTACACATACCTATACATACATATATACACATATACATATACATATATATGTATATCTACATATATATATACACACATATATTTACATAAGTACATTTATATATGTATTTACATATATATATACATGTACATATACATATACATACATATATACATACATATATACATATAGATAGGCTACATACATATGTATATATATTACATATATAAATATATATGTACATATATACATGTATATATATGTATATATACATATGCACACATATATCTATATATATATATACACTAATATCCAAATATATAACATGTATATAGATATAAAAACAGTTGTATATATAAACATATAAACATATACTAACATATATATACATGCATATATATACAAATAATGTACAATTGTACATAATTATATACATATATATTTGTGTTCATTAGTCCGGAATAGCGGAATAATGGACCCCCGTAATAGCGGCCCCCCGGAATAGCGGGCCGGTACCTAGTGAGCATAATAAATAATTGATGAGAAGTGAAAAAAAGAGATGAGCGCTCTATTTCAGTGCCTTTTTTCTAAAATTGAGGAGAAATACAAGGGTTAGGCCTTGTGTGTGAAGCCTAACTGAGTGCCTCATTCTATAATTCACTGGCTTGCTCGCTCATTTGATGCAGGTAGAAACGCCAAATGCTTTGGCATCACCATGAAATGGCTAAGATGGGCGGCCAGTGGAGTTGTGCTCAATAAATACTGATGAAAGCTCAGTCTTGCATTTGTGTGTCAACTTAGACAAGTTTTATGTAAGCGAATCCTAACTCAATCCCTTTTTCTATAATTCATTCTAAGTACAATGGCCTGTGACTGTGTGTGAACTCACTCAACACTTCTTTACGTGAAACCTAACGAAACCTAGAAAATGCTAATTCAAACCCTTTTTCTATAACTCGATGTAGCTACTAGTGCTTGCCACTGTGTGTGAACCCTACTTAATTCTAATGAGTCCCTTATTCTATAATTCACAGAGTTGCATGCGCATTGGCTGCATGTAGAAACTCCAAAAAGCATTGGCCTACACTGTAAACGCCTAAGATTGTCTAAGTGGCTATGAGTGAAAGGCCCAAAACAATATGCAGCTTGCTTGCGTGTATTACAAAAACAAGGCAATTTGTGTTTAAGGAATATTCAAAGAGCTTATGTGCCTTGTAATGCCAAAGAAGGGGTCTAAATTTGATGTAGGCTTCCTATTGGCCGGCGGCTCTGGCTTCCACCCAAAAATAATAGCCTCTTTGGAAGGAGAGGGGTAGGCACAAGCCCTAAGAAGAGCGACCCTTGAAATGACCCTTGCCCAGCTTCATTGGGTGTCTGTTTCCGGCTGGTGTCGTCGTCAATTGACCTTTGACCTCCATAACTGATATTACCAGCGCATTTCAGTTTCAGTTTTCAGAAAAACTGATATTACCAGCGCAAACTGATGACGTCATAACGGGGTGGAGGGCTAACTGATACTACCGGCAGCATCCTATAACCTACTTTGCTTTAACCGCAGTGGTCAGGCAGTTTGAGTGATGGAAGGTAGGCCTACGTCTTACAAATGTTTCATTACTATGTGATTACTTTATTTTTGCCAACCATGCCAGCTTCACTAGCTTTGTTGACCTATCCACAATGTCCATGTAAGTAATTATAATTTTTATTAACCAATTGCTAATCACACTATGCTGTACAGACAACTAACAAGATATACATGGGTGTGTAGGTAAGGTGGGAGATGTCTCATTCTGGATTGATGTATGATTAGTTCATAAGTCGTTATTTGGTTTAGTTCGAAGTTGCATGTAGCAGCCTACCGGGAGACATGGTCCAGTTCAGCACCTACAATGGCACTGTTCAAAGATGGAATAAGTAAAATAATAACTGTGATAAATGTTAAATGTTTTATGGAACTTTGACCCTGATCACTCTGCGAAGATGTTTTATCACCCACCATCACTGCAGGCCGTGTTAGGTTGCCATGTATAGACCAGTGTGGCCCAAAAACAAAAGAAATACATCTTTGAAGTACATTTAGCCATGATAAACACATAGACAAAATCTTTTAAGTTTCATTGTCCAGAGCATCTTACAATTCAGATTATATACTTCGATACTTGCAGGTATTATCCCCAACCATCTTCAGTTTATCTGCCGAAGCACTCTGAACCACGCAGAGCTCCAAAAGACAGATCTTACGGTGTCCTACCAATCTACCGTTGCGGAATTAGGCCTACATCTCGCAAAACCAGCAGCAACAGTTACAGCTGCTCATCTCTGGACAATGCAGATCATCCATATTTCATGCCAAGCCCTCGAATACTAAAGAGACGTCTGGTTGAAGTTCATCAGACTGGAAGCCATGCAAAAGCGTCAGTAGAGTAGCCAGCAAAAATTCTGCAGATTACTTGTGAAGGTTAATTCAATGAAACTCAGTTAGAGACATAAAACCTCAATGCCAATGAATTTGACAAACTGTTGCAAATTAACTGTCCATTGGCAAGTTTGAGCCCCATCAAATACTGGACTGCGTGAAAGCAGAAATGGTCACCAAACCCTCATTTTGTAAGCTCATCGGTGCTTTATAGCCCTTTGCCAAAGGATTCCTAAGTACTGTTTAAAATATCAAAAAGTCAATCTATAATTTTTATGAAATTAACTGTTGCTGATGAGTTTTGAAATTTCAGTAGTTGCAGGGTCTCGTCACAAAATGCAATTGCATCAGCAACAAAAGAACTTGGGGCTTGGGCTGCCACTTTTACCTTCATTTTGTGTCTGTTCCACTGGGTATGGCACTCATGAAGTTTATTTGCAGCTCTGACCCTCATTACTCTGCAACTCTTGCAATTCCGTTAGATAATTCCATTTAATTTCATTGCCTGATGGAGTCAATTAGGAATACATGTGCCTCGTTAGCCAAGGCAGAGCAGCCACATCATCGATTTCAATCCCCATATCCACATCCCCACAAACTTGTCTGTTGCAGAGTAAAAGTCTACCTGCTTTCAAATAGCAATTTCATCCATCATAAAGCGACAGCATTTTCTCTTGCTCTACTTTCCAAGGTCAAAAACACTTCATCGTGAAATCTTGGGTTCCTGTTAATTCACTTACCAAGAACCGATGGTCTGTGGATGTGGCACGCATTTGTTAAACATGAACATAATCCTAAGCATTTTAGATTATTAAAATTGTAAAGGAAAAGCAAATGCACGAGGTTCAGGAGGTTTATCTAAACAGCTGATAACCAAATCTAAAGCTGGCCCAGAAAATCGATGCACAAAAGTTCTCAGCTGCCTGTTGTGATAACAGTTTTGTTTATTTTCAGATTTGTTTATTTTCATGAAACCACATCAATAAACAATCACCAGGTTAATCTAATCAGGTCCATTACCTGAAAAAAATACATAAAAAATAAGGCTGCTTCACCAGCACAAAACTTACACTAGACTTGTATAAGGACAAACTGCCGTTATGTGTGTAAAAAGACGCTGGGTTTAAGGACAGTGAACTGTTAGTTGGTCATATGTCTTGTTATTGACAAAAGCTTTCATATATTTTATTGCTGCTTTATTATTGTACTTTGCATTCATAAAAGCTACTTGAAGTTACTGTGTGCTTTACTTTAAGTTAGTGTGATGGTGGTGGACTGTTGGTGGAAGTATGAGGGTTACTGTAAGATACTGTGACCCTGAGGATGATGATTGTGGTGGTGGAAGTGACTGTGAATCTGAGGATGATGATGGTGATGGTGGAAGTTAGTGACTCTCAGGATGATGATGATGGTGGAAGTTAGTGACTCTCAGGGTGATGTTAGTTGTGGAAGTTATCGTGACTGAGGATGATGATGGTGAAAGTTACTGTCACTCTGAGATTATGATGGTGGTGGTGGTGGTGGAAGTTATCGTGACTGAGGACGATGATGGTGGAAGTTACTGTGACTCTCAGGAGACTCAGGATGATGATGGTGGAAGTTACTGTGACTCTCAGGATGATGATGATGGTGGAAGTTATTGACTCTCAGGGTGATGTTAGTTGTTGTGGAAGTTATCGTGACTGAGGATGATGGTGGAAGCTACTGTGACTCTGAGGATGATGATGGTATTGGTGGTGGTGGAAGTTACTGTGAGGGTCGTTGTCAAGGTGATGACGATGAAGTCTTATAGAGTTAGGCAATCAGAGTAATCCATGTGCGGAACAACGCATTATCAGAGACTAATGAGCACATGCCAACGCGAGGCCTAATTCATTATTTAAAAATCTACCCATGTTACGAAAACACCAATAGCGTCATATACAAATGACAAAATTAATTATGAACTAATTAAATGGGGCGAGAGGCAAAGATTGAAACGATTAAATTATTAATTTGTTAAGTTTTCACATCCCACTGGCTGCGGTAAATGCACTGTTTACATACGACGTGTCTACCAGATGACGCTTGGGTGCGGCGCTACCGTCTGCGTCAAGCGCCGTAAGCCCAATACACGGCAGCACTTTCTCTAGTTCTTCTATTACTTCGTTGGTGAGTACCTGCCAAAGGCATTTTCGCCGATCCAAGGTGAGTATAGCAAAAATTTCGGACTAATCGGAGTAATTTATCGTTTTTGCGCTCTAAATTATTTTATAATCATGGCATTTCAATACCAATGTACAGGGTAACTGTCATCAATCCAACTTCTACTGCCGCAAGAAGTTTTTTTTCATCAATCCAGCTTCTATTTAAGGAAGAATGATTTATTCTTCAATCCATCTTCTATTTATGCAAGAATTATTTTCATCAATCCAACTTCTACTGAGGCAAGAGTTATTGTTACCAATCCAATTTCTATTTAAATTAATCCTATATAAAATAATTTAGAGCGCAAAAACGATAAATTACTATGATTAGTCATAGAAATTATTTGCTGTACTCACCTTAGATCGGCGAAAATGCCAGCCAAAGCTAACTACGCAAATCAAGCGGGAACGATGTATAAAGGTAGAGATAACACGTGCGAAGCCGGGTAGCGACGTCTAGTCGAATATAAAATAAACACAGCGCTATATATTATATAGTTTAAAACATATATTTATGTATAACGCGTTTATTGTAAATAAGGTTAGTCGATTAAGTGATATGATGTAACCGTTACCAACAGTTCAGTAAGACACCTAAAATAAGGCAAACTACTGTAAGTAAATTAATGTCTATTCAGCACCTGCAGAACCAGTAAGACATCTAATATAAACTAAACTAAGCCAAACCAAGTAATTAAACAAACTACTTATAGAATTAGGACAGAGGAAGATTAGAATGTTTAAGCATAATAGTCAAGAATAGTTATAATTAAATAATAGCATCATGTTCATATTGTAAAGGCAAAGCAATAATGCAAATAAATCTGTTTCCGTTTCACATATTAAGAAGTTTATCTATCTGCCAACATCGATTAGGATTAGGGTCGCCGCCAGACGGTTGCTTAACCACAATTATTGTTGCTTCCCCATTCAGGTGAATGTGGTACAGCAGGAATTGCCAAGTTGTTGCATTGCTCATCGACGCAAGATAGCGAACAGTAACAACGTGTCTTACTACCAAACAACTGTTGAGAGCATCCGTTTGTTCCAGCATCCATGCATCCTTTCTCAACGTAGTCTAGACTCCATGCATCTGTCAACCCTACAGATGACAAACAATCAACTGACTACGTAAAGGTAAAATTCAAATTTTTCGAGGGCTGTATACGCTAAAGCTAAGCGCAGGACACCTGCTTATTCTCCGGCGCTGCGTCCTATCAGAGGGTCGTCCAGAGACTGATGTCCAGGGGAGTTCCGATTGCGGTTTCCAGAGAGACAAGAGAGAGGAGACAGGCAGCTGCTAAAGTGGGTTTCGTTGAAGATGAGACAGCTTGGAAGGCGGTGAATCGGATTGATTAGGGTAGGATTTCTTGAAGAGGTGAGACCTCAATTTGAAGTGGAAAGCCTGTAGGATGATGAGATAAGAGGCAGATGACGGTGGGTATACTGGAGATATTGGTTGAGTTACTGGTAAGATTCGGGGTGCAATGAGAATTTAGACAGATGGAGCATATTTCATATTTCATTTATAGTAATAGCCGACCTACAATATATTCCTTTTATTTCAGCAATTGTCTGACCATTGGTTTCAAGGGTGTCACGACAATTCGTCTACCGACATTTCGTCTACGACACTTCGTCTAGACATATTTCGTCTACCGACATTTCGTCTACAAAGTTATTTGATATTGTCACTTTAAAATGGAAGCTGGATTGATGAAAAAACTGTTTCCCTAAATGGAAGTGGGATTGATGAAAACATTCCTGTGTTGAAATAGAAGATGGATTTTACCGTAAACAGAAGCCGGATACCAAGCTAGATGCATGGATGAAACTAAGTTTCCATTCAATAGAAGTTGGACTGGAGAAAATAATCTTTTCAGTAATTAGAAGCTGGATTCCTGAGAATATTTAGCACGTTTTAGCGAAAGTATAAGAAAGCGGCCTCTGTTGATTAGCCTTAATGGATAAAGATACAATGGTAGACGAAATGTCGTTAGACGAAGTGTCTGTAGACGAAGTGTCGTAGACGAAAAGTCTGTAGACGAGTTGTCACGGAACCGGTTTCAAGTGGTTAAGAATATGGAATGAGTCAATTACCGCTACATTTGGCAATTATTATATTAGTACCGGTACACATAGGCACCGACTCTGCGAGGCCCGTGAGTGCTCGGCACCACCAGAAATAGGCTATGCGAGGCCCACCTATGCCTGGGCACCACCAGAAATCCGTCAGCAAAAAGTGTTTTTTGAAGATTATTTGCTATTGGCATTACTTATCTATAAAAATATAACGTCCTTGTTACATTTTAATCTCAATTAACTGTTTAACTGTCACTTGATTTCGCCTCAACCGGGAGACTGAGCTGCGTTGGGCCCTCAGCTCTTCCAACCAGAAATCCTGTGAACTGGATCCGCTTCCGCCATTTATTATTACCCATGTCTTGGATTACATTGTTCCTTTTTATTGTATATTTTTAATAGGTTTCTCACTGAGGGCCACCTACCAGCGTCACAAAAGCGGGCTATTGTCTTCCCTGCCTTAAAAAATCGAACCTTGACCACCCAAATTTCTGTCAAAACTACCGTCCTATCTCCAACCTCTCCTTTCTTTCCAAAACCTTCGAGACTCGTCTCTATCCAGTTCCTACCCTATCTTGGACAATCCGGCTTCCTAACGTCTCCTCTGCTATTGTGTGACCTTACTGGACCTCCTCTTCTTTGCAATCAATTTTATCTCACGGGCCGTACTCTGATGGTTGTCCTTGTAGACTCTAGAGTCTAGAACGCCTTGGATTGGGATTGAGTACGGCGTCCCACAAGGATCGGTCCTTTTCCCAATCCTTTACGCTTTATATACTGCGGAATGCCGATATTTCTTCCTTTCTCACTAAACAGCGGGCCATCGGTCACCTGTATGCCGATAACGTCCAAGCCTTTGTTCATGGCATTCCCCCAGAGCAACTCGCTCTTGTTGGATCTATTGACTCTGTCTCTAGATGTCTGCTAATCTGCTCTGCCTTAACTCCTCTAAGACCCAGTTGATTTGGTTTGGTACTAAACAGCAGCAACTGAAACTTGATTTTCCATTACTTTCTGCAAAGTATCCTGCATTTACTTTCTCGTCCAGCGTCCGTGAGTTGT
This sequence comes from Aporrectodea caliginosa, assembly GCA_020284085.1. NCBI lineage: Eukaryota > Metazoa > Annelida > Clitellata > Crassiclitellata > Lumbricidae > Aporrectodea > Aporrectodea caliginosa. The sequence continues at coordinate 255,145 of JACEVL010000675.1, forward strand.
ATGTAGCCCTGGACAGCAATGTAACGTTCTCTGAACATCTGCTGAACCTAACGTGCTCTTGCTACTATTTGAGGTGCCTGCGTGCTATCAGAAGATCTGCCTCCTCCTCTGTTTTCGTAGCCACAGTCTATGCTTTCACCTGCTGTCGCATTGATTACTGTAATTCGTTACTAGCTGGTCTTCCTAAAGTACGACTATCATCTCTTCAATCGGTCCTGAACTCGGCAGCTAGGCTCACTGTCCGCCTTCTTCGCCTCTGTCACATTTCAATTTATATCGCTGATGAACTTCATTGGCTTCCCGTTGCTTCTCGAATCCGATAAACGATCTTGCTCGTGGTTTCCAGAGCTCAGCAAGGACGGATTCCCAAGTACCTTTGTGAACTGATATGCAAGCCCACCTCGGCTGTTTCTCTTGGTCCTCTCCGCTCTCTAGACCGTCTTGATATCTTTTACATAATTCTAAAAAAAAAGAATTAAAAATTGATTCTGGATGGTATTTTGTAGCATTGTAACATTCCACTGGAATTTTTGAAAGAAATAATTGAAATTAGTTTCAAGTGCTATCTTTTAAAACTTCTTCTGGTTTTCTCTGCTCTCTAGGCCTATCCATCTTCTATCTACAGACTACAGTCTTACGTTTGGCTTGTAAATTAGGGCCTAACAGACAAAATAGTTTGCTAGATGTTTTGAGTCAAATTTGACTTCGTTGACCTTATTAGCTGATGGATATATTAGGCCTAAATTGTGAGTTTTCTCTGTAGGTTGCCAGATTGCAGATTCTGCTGTGAAAGGAATAATTTCAATAACTCTGTCAGACTACTGACCAAGTCCAACAAAGAAAAATATAGAAAGTCAAAAAAGGTAAACAATTTCTTGGTCTTTGGACACTCACAGTCCATTGGTAAACTCGGAACCTATTCCGGTAGGCCTACACGTTAACACGTATAATTACATTTTGATAATCATGGGCTTCAGCAGTAGTCTGCAGATGTTACAAGGCCACTCCAGCGAGTTTGCCTAAGCTGTTTCTTTAAATTAACAGGTGGAAAATTTTGACGTTTATCAAATTTCTCAAATAGACTAACGTATTTCTAAGTCTTTTTCTCTTCGTTTGACTATAGTCATAATGTAACTACAGGTACGCTAGAAAAACACTAGCATAACAAAGTCTTATAATTTATTACCTTAAAGTACTCTTGTCATAGCTTAAGGCAATGTCCTAGCGTGGCAAATGCTTACTATAAAAATTAATAACAGAGACTGTTAATTTTACCTGATTGTGTGTAGCGTGCTTTTACTGCGCACTGTGCACAATAACACGGAAGTTTGTCTCCTCCTCCGCGGTCATAGCACTTGGTTCCATGCAGCCTGCTATAGCAGCTCATACAATAGAGACCTACAATGATATTAAACAAACTGGACAACGCTTCTGGTATAAGTCTGTACCTGCTAGCAAATAGTAATTTACCCGATAGAAGTATATAAGATAACTTTAAACTCACGGAAAAAGATGACACCAATTACATAAAAGTAGATGAACATATAAATATAAAATATAAGCCTGTATTAACTTGAATTTAAGCTGTTAACTTCTATGGCACCGGTAAGTAACACATCCAATGCTACGAAGGACTAAATTTCAATGAAAAATAGTTACAGGTCAAAAGTTTATGTATACTATAGTGCCAATGGAATACTCGAGGAATTGTGAATTGTCATTGCAGAGCAACGTCAGTGTATGCATGCCCTATTCCTTCATAAGTCCGCTCAAGAACCAATCGAGAGGAAAATATAAACTGGGAAATGAAGATTGGTCATTCAATTTTTGGTCATCAGTGAATGCACGCTGGGCTTAGTCTCATTTCGATATCAAAGTAAAGCTTATCAAGAACCACGAAGCCACAAGAGAAGGCGAAGGATTGGCAACGGAACATAAAGCAATGCGGAATACATGAGTGACCTCATTGAAGCTGCAATTCAAACAGAGACAGACTGTAGATTTTCGATCTTCTGCCCACCACGGTTTGATGCCATCTATGCTTCTAGCGCAGTCAGTGTCTTACCCATAGCCCTGACAGTAGAGGAAGCGTTGGATGACAGACAGTGTGTATGTACGCCTGTGTGTCATCTGCTTAAAGTATTACGATACTTTATCGCGATATTAACAGCCTTGATCATCAGAGCAGTTGTCATCGACGTTACCATTATCATCGTAATCGACAAATTCAACATCACGAGCAGCAGGAATAAAATTCGCTGTCGTAGACCAACTAATTAAATTCAAGTCTATCGAAGAGTTAACTTATAAAATGATTTACCTTCAGACAAGGCGATCGCCATGCACATACAAAGCAGAAACCCGAGAAAGCTGCCCATCGTTCCTACTAAGTGATTGCTACAAGGAGCTGTGCACCAACTGATATTCTCGACAGAACGCTCCGCGAATAACTCACACAAAGAGCTTTTTAGCGTACCATTCAGTTTTATGGCTTTTGAAAGGCGGTCTTATGGCGACGCGGAATTCAGCCAAGCCATTCGTATGTGACCAATTACATTCTCTTATATGCTGCACATGGCACGTGTGAGCTGTTTATTGGACTTAAACCTTACCTACGCTTGATGATGATGAGTTCTCTGCCCGAAGGCAGGTCCATTGGCTTTCACGTCAACCGGGATGAGGTGACGGAGGTGGTTTCCCGTTCACATCCTCACAGACAATTGTGTGCGAGCAACTTGTCCAAGGTCGCTACTCAGTGGCCTGAGGTAGATTCGAACCGCGACCGTCTGGTTACAAGGCACAGAACATACCGCTTATTAGGCGTGCGAATATTATTTGTGCACTGTAAATAGGATTGGCCTACTATTGAACTTGCACGGAGCATCACCTTTTTGTACCAATTCACTCTCTAGCATTTCACAAGGGACCATCGAAATACATGAACGATTATTTCTTGCAGCTGATAATCTTCATTATCTCAGGCCTCCAAAGTAGGCGATTCAATCGTGGACATTTGGTATCATCAGCTGCTCTGTGTAGTGTATATAATTTAGAGCAGTGCTTCCCAAAGTGGTGGTCCGCGGACCGGTGCAATACAAACATTGAAACGAATATTCATGCTTCAACAGTTAGTTATTTCATATATTATTTTCTTGCAGTTCTGTCTCGCAAGGCCTGACATTAATAAATTCGTAGACTGAAGTCGTTTGAAACCCATTAAATTTCATGGCGAAACTTGTAATCTTGAAAATTTTCAAATTTTGACAATAGATAACGGAAGCTTCTAATAGACTGGGGGAAGCCTTTTGCATATCGTAGCTGCAGTAAAGTAAATGCTGAACACGGCTAGTACTTGGCCGATGGGCGGAATACTATGCCAAATGGTGCATTTCAAGTCTTCTATTCTTTTGCAGTTGTAAATGTTCAAAAGGGAGTTAGAAGTCATAAAATGTATTCTGTCGTTGGAACTTTAACCTCGTGTTTCCCATATACGTAAAAGACCGATCTAGAGTGAAATTTCGAACTGGAAACGGAAGAATGACCTACTTTTCGTCTTTACGACGCTTAACCTTTTTTGAACCAATTCACTCTTGCATTTCACACATGACTATCGAAATGCATGGAGAAATTTATTTCATGCCATTTACGGTCTTCATTATCTCATAGTCTGTAGATAAACGCGATTAAATTGTGGTCAGTTGGTACCTGCTCTGCTTAGTGTGAATGATCAGAAATGTTCAGTCCACGGTTAACGAGTAGGGCCTACAGTATTATAATAGTGCTTAGTATTATAGATGCAAGAAAATAGTTTTATAGGTTCCCTAGGCCCTATAGTTATAAGAGTTTCAATTCCTAAATGTAAAACTGCTAATTTTTAAAACTGTATCTTGTGAGTTGTCTCATTTGCCAAATGTAATTCTTTTAAACTTAGAAACTTTAATATTGGAATTAGAATTACACGGGCCTATCCAGTCAAAATTTAATTCCCTAGGTAACTCGTTCTGTCACCAATACGTGCTGCACAAAATAATAGGCCTATGAATCGTTATATGGAATTGGCAATATGTTGGGGAAATAACTGTAAAACATGCCAGGTGTCAAATAAATTCATACGCTTAAAATTAGAAAATGTGATCGACATTGAGATAGGCGGCATAGATAGTCAAAATTTAATTCCCTGTGTTATTCGATTTCCGCTCTTACACTACTGCTCAAACAGAATGAGTCACGAGAAATTAGCTGATTAATGATAATCGCAGTTGTAAAATTGACATATCTAAAGCGCTACTCGAAACAACCTAAGCGCTGAGCATTTCCGTATAAACTGACAGATATTGCCGTTGGATGCATAGATAGTAAAAATTGAATTTCCTGGGTTATCATGTATTCCGCCATCAGGGAGCCTACGTATCGCGGAAACAGGATGCGTCTCGTGAAATTGGCAATTTGTCGTAGAAATTAATAACTTATTAATATTTCAGTTGCCAATCAATCATTCATTGTGGGGCGCGGTGGTGTAGGGGTATGTTCGGTGCCTTGCAGGTGGAGGGTTGAGGGTTCGATTCCAAGCCGCCGCATAGGGACCCTGGGCAGGTCAACACTTGCAATTGCTCATGCGCTTCGGCGTGAAACTCCGATTCAGTGTCCGCGCTGTAGTCGGGAGCGCCTCTGAATAGAAATCTTGAGGGGGGGCTATTAACAAAATGCTGCCTCAGCTTGGTCTCACACACTGTCAGGTGGAGGACAGGAAGACTTAGTTGACTTCTGTAGCGAATCAGGAATGGCGGATATCTTCCTCGAAACTCACCGGGAGTCGATCACCTGTCACGTGATGCCGATGCCAGCCTACTGAAGGATGTGATAAGGAACGAATTTCATGTCTTACGCACTTTGTTTCCACCTATAATATTACTAGGCATTATAACCTACAACCCCGTCCTCACGATTTCACAATGACGGCTAGGGACGATCAAAATGTCATTCCTGGGGTGTTTTACGGTGTCTTATGCTGACAGTCATTTTCTTTAGCACAATGCCTCAATCTTCTACACATTCCTTAACCCCATAGCCATTTGCCTATTATAATTATCTTCCATACCTAAACTTCAGCCTTTGTCCCTTGTTCCGTCTCTGTCGACGAATTTTCGTAATAAACGAATAGTTGTTGTAGTAGTAGGGTATGCCACTTGAAATTGGCAATTTTCTGTAGATGTTAATTACCGTATAATGTCTCAGCTGTCAAATAAAATCAATTCATTAAAATTTAGAAAATTTATCGATATTGCCTATAGCTATAGCTAATTAGCTATTGATAAAATTGAATTTCCTGGGTAATTGGTGTTTCACCATTACTTGCTGCACAAAGAGATGGTGTTTTGTAAAATTGGCAATTTGTTGTACAAATTAATAACCGACTAATATCTCAATTGTCAATTTTATTTTTTTTTAAATTAGAAAATGTATCAATATTGCAATTGGAGAGTCAAAATTGAATATCCTGGGCTATCCGTTGCCTTACCGTTAGAGGGCCTGCGTAGCTTACTGCACAAACAGGGTGAGTCGCGTGAATTTAGCAATTGGTTGTAGAAATATTATTAATAACCGTATAATGTATCAGCTGCCAATCATTCATTTAAAATTATAAAATTTCACCTGTATTGCAGCTGGATATATACCCAGTGATAATTGAATTTCCTCGGTTTTATGGCATTTCGCCCTTAGGCCTACTTGCTGCACAAAGAGAATGTGTCGAGTGAAATTGTATAATTCTGAAGTTTATCCTTCCGTAACCCAGATAAAGGCTCGTAATGTTCTAGGCTTCTAGCGTCAAGAAAAAATGTTCAAAACCTTCTTATTAGAATTTGTAGGTCAACGCGACTATTTTCAGCTCGCAATTTACTTTAAATACCGATTTATGGACATTTTAAATTTCGAAATGGTCAAATTCAGCGAGGCAATATCAATAACGGCGGCCATTTGTCTCACGTCACGCGAGGCTAAATATGCAAATTTAGGTGCGTTCGTCATAAAACTACGGTATCAACTCGAAAAATTTCGAGCGCTAAACGAACAAGGTTTTCAAAGGTTTTGAAAGCTCTGAGCAAATTGTGAAACAACATGTTAATACCCACAATTTTGCTTATCCCTAATTTATTGTAACTGAGTAGTAACTAAAATTAACTAAAATAAAATCCATTAACTATAACTATAACTAAAAAATAATACTAACTATAACTATAACTATAACTAAAATGAGAAACCACTAACTATAACTGCAACTGTAACTAAAATAAAATCTGTAAGGGGAATCACACTGCAATGCAGGCAGGCTACAGCGGTGCCCTAGGCCCCTAGCCATCTTCAGATTGCTATGATCGTGTATGTACCTCATCCATGATCCTTCAGCATTCAAGTTCGAGACCATGCTTCTGCTGAGGGAGGAGTTCCAATGATAAAAGAGTGGGAATACATTTCAACTACCGAAGGTTTGCCGCAGTTGCTGACCAGAAGGCGTTGAAAGGGACCGTTCATAAATGACGTATTCAGGTACAAAATTGACGCCATCCCTCGTCACAGTTTTGGCATTATCACTAAGCAGTTCACTGCTGCATAATCACACTACGTGACACAGGTCTAACCCTGGACATGCACTAGAAAAACTGCTATAACTGGCATATATGCAGGGCCGGATTAACCACAGTGCTGATTGTGCTGCAGCACAGGGCCCCCAAATTGTAAAAGTAAAAAAATAAAGAATAAAGGATTAAGGAAAGAAACAGTGCAAATTGCAATGCATTATGCATAGCAATCATATAGCTATGACTAAATATATAACCAAATAATGTCATAGGAATGAGCTAATAGACATATCTACAGATAATCGCCACAACATTGACACAAGAGCAGAAGCCGATGGTTTTGCACGGAAGATGGGGCAATTTGAAACAGCTTTATGACTGTTATGTGGCACACCATATTGGATAGATTTACTGCCACAAGTGCAAGTCTTCAGAAAGTCGAAATTGACCTACTCACTGCTCTGAAACTGTACGAGTCACTGATAACTTTTGTGGAGAAAATGCGAGTTTCGATGATATAGAGAAGAAGGCCGAGGGACCAGGTTTACGTGGACAATCACCAATATAAGGAAGCCGAACGTCGTGTAGTAAAACGTAAGAGATTCTTCGATGAAAGCAACGCTCCTGACACTGTGCATAGTCCTAGTATAAACGTTCAACTGCACAGGGATGGGCAAATTACTCGGAAAAATGTAATTGAATTACAAATTACAAATTACTTTGGGACATGACATGTAATTTCAAATTACAAAATACATGGGAAATGTAATTGAATTACAAATTAAGAAATTACAAATTGCACAATTTCAAGTAATTTCAATTACGTAATTTCAATTACTGCCCATCCCTGAAGTTGTAGGCTAATCGATCGTCTTGTTGCTGAATTGCGCAAGAGACGGACTGCGTATTCTAACCATCACGAAGTGTTTGGCTTCATAACGGACTTCAAGTCTCTACCTGCAGATGAGTTGCGAGCTCGTGCTACTAACCTAGTGGCATCATATCCTGCCGATCTTGAGCCCTCATTTGTGAACGAGTTTGTACATTTTACGTTTCTCATTATGACAGAGAAAGACCAAAGTGTAGTTCACATGAGCGAGATGCTGAAGGCGGACGGAGGTTTATTGCAGGCTACTTTCCCTAATGTGGGGATCGCACTGAGGATATACCTCACTATTCCAGTAACTAACTGTGAGGGTGAGAGATCATTCTCGACGCTTTCCAGAGTGAAGAATCATCTGCGCACAACAATGACCCAGCAGAGACTTCAAGCTCTGTCGCTTATAATTATGCATCGAATAGGAAGTCCTGCAAAGTGTTGACTTTGACGACATAATAAACGACTTCGCCAAACAAAAAACTCGCAGAAGAGACTTGTAGGAAACGAACGTGAGTACGTAGTAGCCTATGATACATTCATTGTAGTCTATACACTCTAGCACTGTGGCACAGTAAGGTAGTAGGCCCTAATGGTTTAAACAGAATATTGTTCTTTGACAGACTATGTTCTTTCCATGTCAGTGCGTGAGTCGTGAGCTCGTGACAATTGTCCTATCTACTTCTTATGTGCTGTAAAGTATAACAAATTATGTGTCGGGTTATTGTATGTCTGCCTTGCTTCTTAAAATTGTAAGGGGCCCCGTCATTCGATCAGCACAGGGCCCCCAAAACTGTAGATCCGGGCCTGCATATATGGAGTTATGGACGGCCCCCAATGACCATCTCAATCAATGCATCTGGAATATCTGTTATAGAGCGCCACTAGAATATGTTTAGAAACTAAAGCCCTCACACATATTCATTGTTGTAGAGCTGTCGAAGCAGACAACCTTTTGTTGACAACGATAAAGGAAGGAAACCTAACCAACCAAATAAGAAAAGTTCAAGCATCGTGTAACTGCACAGTAAACGTAATTAACATGAAGTATAGGCCTATAGTTACAACTGTAACCTAGAAGCTCATTCGCTTCAAAGCAATTTATTGTGGCAACTCAACGAGTTGCGTGCAGACGATGCAGTCCACAAGAGAGACCTTATAGGATAATTCACGCGAAGGGTTTATCGAGTTTCTGTAGTAAGTAAGTAAGTATATATTTATTAACTAATCGCACTTTGGTGCACAGACATCTACAGTAATAAACACTGAATAGTACAACTCCGTTGGGAAACTGGAATCATACGATTTGACGTAATATATCAACGTAATCAATTAGGAATTGGAACACTTCTGCTTACCGCCACCTAGTGAATATGACGATGACTTTGATTTTCTTTGATATAGTTACTGTAGAAATAGAATCGCTGGTACTTTGTCACCACCTGGTGAATGGAAATTGTATTGACTTCTTTATATATCGTGATAATTTATTGTTGTAGAGGGGTTATGCTCGGTCTATTATTAGTTTTTGTTGCTGTTGTCGCAATGTCGCTGTTATTGCTGTTTAGGCGAGCTATGGCGCTGTAAATGATTATTAAACTGTCGCCGCTTTATTGTCGCGCCTAAAAAATTAGGAATCTTGCACAAAAACGCGTAACAGAAAAATTAATCATAGTAAAACAAAATAAGTTTAAAGGATATTTTTTTAAATCGAAAATGTTTAGGATGAAGTCCGGAAGTTTGTGTGATTCAGCCGTTCCGGCTAACGCGACAGATCTGTTACCAAGTTTTAAAATGATCTTGTGAAGAGTGTTGTGGAATAGATCTGCAGAAACTGGGTCATGCGGCTCAGAACAGATTCGAATGGAGAGACAGTGTGAGTCTGTGAAGATGGCATCGGACTCCTACGGACGCTGAACCCTTGGTTGATGATGATGATGATGATGATGATGATGATGATGATGATGATGATGATGATGATGATGATGATGATGATGATGATGATGATGATGATGATGATGATGATGATGATGATGATGATGATGATGATGATGATGATGATGATGATGATGATGATGATGATGATGATGATGATGACGATGAGTCCTCGTCTGGATTGGAGAAAGAAACAGGGCGTAACAACTGAAGACATGCATGGAGAAGAGCTATAGAGTAGGTTCGGGACATTAGAAGACAGATTCTGAAGTTGATGCGATGTTGCATTGGATGATGGGAAACCAGTGTAGTTCACGATGGGTCGGGGTGACATGAACCCGAGGATTTAGGTTCTTGATAAGCTTTGCAGCGTAATGGAGAACAGTAGTAAAAGGTTGAAGGGTAGATGTAGCAGACCATAAAGGACTGAGTTGCAGTAGTCAATTCTAGAAATGACAAGGATCTGTAGCCTACTAGGGTGCGGAGACATTTTTCGTAAAATTAATGCTTTTCTTGACTTGCCGTATACGTCTCAGATGGAAAAGGGATTATTTTTATAGGCCTAGAGGGGATTTGATTTTTCATATAGAGTGAATTGTCGAGGAGGACACCACATGCAAGGTCTCGGACAGCATCAGCTGGTTTGATGGAACGATCTGCGCCGAGACTGCGGGCAGTGTGGAGTAAGTGTGAATTGGGCATCGGATGGCGGTAAAACAAGATAAGTTCTGTCTTGGAGGCATTAAGTTTAAGGCGTATAGTCGGTATAGATGCATGCCATGATTGGATTTCGGTGAAACAGGCTGTTGAGGGAAACATTTCATAATCAATGTTTTTGGTGGAATGTTGAATATAGAGTTGTGTCGTCAGCGTAAAGGTGCATAAGAATGTTGTGCTTAAAGGTGTATAATGATGCCGTGTTTGAAGTCTAATAGTTGATGTTCAATTAGTTAATTACTAATACCTGAGCCTACGCAGTACAGCAATTATAAATGACTGAACAAAATTATACCAAAATATTTGCTACTATAATATAAGTTCATCTGTTCTGAATAGTTAGTTCACCTACACCTGAAAATGTTTCAACAATTTTGGGCTGACGTGATAGGATTTGTGGGAATTGGGATACCTTGAGGGGCCTTTAAATATGTTCTAACTGTGCTGAATGTTATGTGGTTAGTTTTCGTGCTTATAAAGAAACATTTTAGATAGTTAGCTTTAAAATTGGACAAAAATGTTCCCATGCGGTTGTGGACACGCTGTCGACTTTAGACAGTTCTAAACGAGTAGCCAGGTTGGTTCCTCTATCAAATGCCGTCCACAGTTTCTATCTATCTATCAGTTAGCCTACTACAAGTAGAGCATGATGACTTATGGCCTACTATTATTGGTCTGAGCGTCCGATACAGGATGGTATACTGTAGCTCAGCGCATACTGTTATTCTAGATGAGTGTATTTTTTGCTTTGGGAAATCCCAGCAAACCGAACAAAAGAGAAATACGCTCGCACGAATAACTAACAGGCACGCAGGCGCACTGTGGGCCACATTGAATCTTCAGACGCTACTTGCTTCTGTCAGGTTATTTCATTAATGGAATATTACAGTAACATAACACATCACGATTGGAAGTTTCATGATTGTGTAATGATCAATTATTGAGTTTCATTATATAAGTTTTATATCATGACGCAACGTACTTCAATTCGAAGCAAACCTGTTGAAGTGTAGAGTGGCTTTTAAATTTGCAAACTTCAATTGAATCCTGCTTTAAAATTCTTTATAAACACTCGGCCTCGGATTGTATGCATCGAGCTTTACACGTTAGTGGATCGAACCGTTTTCTGCTTTCGGAAGGTAAGCTCATTGCATTGTATTGTATCGTTTCTATATCATACTGCACTGCATTGCAACATTTCATATAATATCCCATTGCATTGTGTTGACTATACTTGTTTATAGCGTGTGAATGTCATTAAATAGGTTAAGTTTAGGCGCAATATGCAAATGACTTTAAAATGTCTGATTAAACAGGCTGCTGTAACAGAGCACCCTCTGCAGCACATGACCACGATATCATACGGCAGACCAACTTCGCATGGAGTTGCGTCATCTGCATTTAATTAAATGCTGGATACCGAAGCCACAGACACTCGTGCATGAAAACGCCCACACTGTAGCAAGACATTGACCCTTTTGTAGGCCTATTGCTCTTTTGACACCATCGTTTGGATGCTATATAGGCGTAGTTGCCATCATTGATTTGTTTGTTAGTGATTTTAGAAAAAACCGGTAGCCTAATAATCACATAAAATAATATACATAACGCACATGCAGCTAAAGAAGAGCCTGGAAAATCCTTCCGTCCAGCATCTGTGGTCTTAAGCTCTCCTCCCATCCGTTCACGAAAGATATAGCCTAGCCCTAGATATAGCCTAGCCCTAGATATAGCCTAGCCCTAGATATAGCCTAGCCCTAGATATAGCCTAGCCCTAGATATAGCCTAGCCCTAGATATAGCCTATCCCTAGATATAGCCTAGCCCTAGCTATATATAGCCTAGCCCTAGATATAGCCTAGCCCTAGATATAGCCTAGCCCTAGATATAGCATAGCCCTAGATATAGCCTAGCAGCTAGATATAGCCTAGAAAAGCCCTAGATATAGCCTAGCCCTAGATATAGCCTACGCCCTAGGATATAGCCTAGCCCTAGGCTGTCCGTGTTTATGAAGGAACCCAGAATGTTTAAGCCGTGAAACTAACATGACAGCGTAATATAATAATAAATAATAAACCGCAAGTGCAATTGGCATTACAAATAAGTTTGTTTACTCATTACTGCCAATTCCAGCAAATAGTTCTTCATCGTTATTTGGGCCTACTCTTAATCACCCTTCTTGCAACTGTCTCGCAATATGCACCCTACCTCTTTTCAAATAAGACTTACACGTATCATCGTCATCATCAGTTGTTCTTGACACTAGCCATTTGGCGACGATGGGAACGAATAAATGACCTCCATTGTCCTCGATCATTTGTCAAGTACACTGCTCCCCTTAGTGTCAGTCCAAGTGATGTTTTGTCTTCATTTATAATTACTCTCTGTCTCTATCCAGAGTAGTCTTGGTCTGCCTTTGTTTCTTTTTCCTTCGAATCTTGCGTGTAGTGCATTGTGATGAATTCGGTCAACTGGCATTCTTTCTACATGACAATAAATGGCAATAATTAATATTGATTATTGCAAATGCAGCTGTAGGCTACCTATCCCAGTTAAAAGCTACTATTATGTCAGCCATAGAAGTCTGCCAAACTATAACGCTATGGTGACAGTCTCACAAACAGCGCCTTTCAAATACGCAATGTATTTTGCATGCGTGTACTAGTGTTAAACATACATATTAACAGTGTTGCCTTTTGAAGTGAATGCAATCTCGCTCTTTCCCGTCCTACACAGATACAGCGTACGTGCTCATACAATTCATAATATGTAGTTCACTCTCGCTGTATTGTGTCTATAGGCCGCTACTACAAGTCTATTCAACCGTTTTCCTTATCTGAACTTTTACAATAATATTATGTCCGCCCATGAACTACTAGAAGGACGTTTTGTATTGGTCAGGACTGTACGTGCATGCCTATCTATCATCAGTGAATAAGTCTAGGCCATATTAGGCCTATACTTATTAATTCCATACACTGACTTATTAATCAAGGGAAATAGCTCTTCAACAGCGTCAAAGAGTGGCGGAGCCTGTTTAGATAAATTACTTACTTATTTACGTAGATAAAAAAAATTGCAGTTCGGCGTAAAATCGAAATCTGAGGCTGCGTGAGCAAACGGGAACTCTGACGCAACTTTTTCATAAATACGTCTTTTATATTTCATCTTGTAAATTTTATTTTTTACAAAGCTGGTCGACAGTCTCCACAAGATCACACTTTTATCATGTCACCACATCACCGTAATCGTAATCATAAACTCCAAATTTCTCAACGCGGGGGACCAGCTTATTCACGAGCGCCGCGTTGTATCAGCGGGGTTCTCGGGAGATCCAGTGGAGTCCTGTTACCATAGAGACAAGAGAGAGGAGACAGAGAAGAGACCAGAGTCCAGACTCCAGAGAGAGGAGACATAGAATGATAGAAGAGACCAGAGTGAGGAGGCAGAGAAAAACTCGATATTTCTATAGAGCGCCCACAAAAGCGAAGTCGCGGGAACCAGCTTATTCACAGAGAAGAGACCAGAAAGAGGAGGCAGAGGAGATAGAAGAAGCAGAGAGGTTCCAAGTTCCTAAGTATGGGCCTATGTTCACCTCTCGTAAAACTATTCCTGTCTGTATGCCGGGTTTGTTTGTTGCGTAAGTTTTGCCAGACAAACGCTGTCAACCGGACTTCCGTCTAATAGAGGGCAACTTGCCATGCTGTCACGTCCAACGTGTCTGGTCGATAGGGCACTGAGTCAGTCTGCGCATAAGTAGGCCTCGCTCAAGCGGTTGCACTTGTATCAGTACAAACACACTGTGTAGATCTATCCCAGTGTATGTCGAACGTATATTATACACTATTATACACTATACAGCCTCATGCGACGTACACGCACAGCCTGTGTTCGAGAATTTGCAGTAAACAGGCCTCTGCGCTTTATCACATGGCTGGCCTGATACAATAGAATATGCAAGCTAGGCTAAGCTAACGGAGCTCATTATTAATGACTGCAGCTGAGGGTTACTTGGCCGTAGGCTACTGAAGATATTATTATAGTCACTGATTTTCTTTAGATCGTATTAGCGTGGATAAACCCGAAATTCTATAACATGCGTCGTCTGCATTACTATTTATTAAATTCCAAAGCTACTGGATTAACATTCGTTTCAAATCTTCGATGTTACTTCGCCATGAAAGACAAATGAAAAGCAGAATAACGTAGAACATGAAAATCCCCGGCACACTTTCTACTGGGTGATCAGCTCTGAATTGTTACCAAAAAACGTACTTGGCTAGTTCGTATTTCAAGTCTCTCGATGTTACGTCGCTATGAAAAGACGTTACTCTGCTCTAGCACTAGATGCCGGCGCTACAGTTGCTTCTCTCAATGCAGGACGTTACGAGATTCAAAGTCGCCGCGATCGGAGAGTGTGGAAGCGAAAACTGCCAACGTTGACCCACAATATCAACCCAACGGGACATTTGATCGCCGCCTGTCAAAGTTTCGGTGTCTTTACGAACACAGATGCGGAGATCATTAGAGGTGCAGCAGGACATTGGAATCGTCAGGTCAAGCTAATGATTAAGATTCTGAAGCGAAAACCCAGCTCAGCAAAACACGGATTCCTAGAAGCACTCAGAGAAACGGAACATCCACATATCGCCGATGCCTTACTTGGAAAAGGTAAACACTTGTAAATAAAGGCTAATTGTATACTTACGTGGTAACGTACTTACTTGATCAATAGTATATCTTCACACAAACTGTAATGCAGTCTGAATAAAACAACTGAAACTCTGTTACTTAAGTCTTAGCATTTGCAATCACAGTTGCCCTAACTTCTGCAGTCCAGCATAGAAGTCTCTATGAGGACGAACCATCTTTCTAGAGCTATATACTTGGAATTTCCTGCCTCTGTCCACAATAGACTGAAAAGCATTCTGTTGGAGAGTGGTTGTAAGTTGTTTCTCTTAAAGTAAATCAAAGATCCCATGTCCTATTGTGAGGCTTTAAAAAGTCCTCACTTCCTTTCAATAGGCCTCTGAACCGACAGCGTACGATTTCCAATATACTCAGTCAGAGATAGGCAGGGCGTCTACACCATGTAGACCTTGGAGCAAATGCTCCATCCAAGAAATAGGGGGGAGACCTCATTGCGAAATTAGGGGAATTTCAATTTTTTAATGTCGTACCATGGGAAGGGGAGCGGAGGGGGTAGTTTGCTCCAATGACTTAGGGGGATAGACGCCCTTGGAGATAGGTCGATACATCGCAGGGCTTGTCGTAAACTTCCCATCTTAGGCCGGTTCCAAATTCTATTGCCCTGTGACAGAGACACGTATGCTCATACAACTTGCCCATGGTCGGAGTCGAACCTACAACCACGGGATGATCGGATCATCTGCCAAGCGCTTTAATGACAGACAACCAGGTCGCATTGAGGAAGTCCTACACTCATTCATTCGTGCAGTCCTTCATTTGCTCACTCAGAGCCAACGACGTTCTGTCGTATGGTCGTGTGAATTTTGAAAGGAGGGCAATATCAAATACATTTTATTGTATTGTATAAAGTCCTAACACAATCCAAAACACTCAGAAGCCCGTAAAGAGAGAAATAACTCACGGACGCATACTATATATAGGTTCAAATTAGTAATAGAACAACAAATATTGAGCAAAATCTGTTTGTGACCAAGTAAGTGATAAAAACTGATACGCTAGATGAACAGCGGTTCAATTTGGCCACGACCCTTTGAATCAGTACCAGGTAGTGAGTTGTACATGACAGGGCCTTGTGACCTCACTATGCTATACGCCTGTTATGTAAACTATTAATAAAATCAGGGTGACGTGTACACACAAGTGCGCTTACATTTCACCCTTTTTCTGTACCCCAACGATTTCGTATATGAAGGATGGACTTTGTTTGATTGTGTAAACCGAATATCTGCAGCTTAATTAATTCTCAGTTAAGCCTACTTTATCAGCCTATGCAGTTTAAAGTTTAATGCAGTTAGAGGACGCTTATTCATTTCGGTCGATGTAGCTTCAGTTAAAATGAAGAGAATCAGGGCATACGTTTACTTTGTTAAATTATTTATTTGAATGTTAGCATGGTAGTCTTATAAATAACGCAATAGTTTGCTTATTGCAACAACTTTCATATTTTGCTCGGGTTTGAGCCGACCTTGTTAAACGCTGTTACATTGAAAAACCACACCTTCAGACGTACTTCAGACGATAAGCCTGTGTGCCTATTTGATAGTGAAGGTAAACTCTCCTTCTGCACACCAAGAATTATACTCGCCGCTGACGTTTTATTACATCCGAATGTCGCATTAGAATTATGATTTAGCTTCTGCAGCAACAAATGTTTGCGCTAGTTGGCTAAATAGTTAGTTAGATATATAGGCAATTAATATCCCGTCTCTTAAGTACGGTACATGACGAAAGACCTGCCCATGCAAACCTAAAAGATGCTTAATGTCATTAAGAATAGAAGTATACGTCAGCATGCAAAAATGCAAAGATAACTTCAAGAGGACTAGGGGTCGGCTCACAGACACAGGACATAAATGTTTACGCAAGTTGGTTAGATAGCTAGTTAGATATCTAGACAATTAATATCTAGTGTCTTGAGTACCCGACATAAGACCTGCCCAAGCAAACTTAACAGATGCTTAATGTTATTAAGAACAGAAAGTACGTCAGCACGCAAACATGCAAAGATAACCTGAAGAGGACTAGGGATCGGCTCACAGATACAAGTGGAGTCAAACCAATTAATTCCAGAGTTGAAAGATAGGCCTAACACAATTTCTTCAGTGTTCCTGGATCAAGTTGTGTCGATATTATTTAGCAACGACAGACTGCAACGCTCGCGACATACGATCGGGTCACCGCTCGGCGGAACATCATTGCTAGTAGAAGACGCAGCGTTCGGAAATCGAATGGCTAAATCTAGGTAGACAAGTCATCAGTCGACTGCCGGTCGGTAGGTAGGTCGAAAGGCCTCCCGTGACTGACAGTCGAAGACAACCCAGAGTTCTGCATGGCCTCTCTTTCGCGGAGAAGAAAATGAAACGGGTGCAGACTACCGTACATACGTAGGTTTGTGAATATGAGATTTGACCATATACCTGGAAACCCTTTCCTTCCAACGCTGTCGAGCATGCCAAGATAAAATGCAAAGAAATGCCTTCACATGTAAAGGTTTCTAATTAATTGGCATTATATATCTCTAAAGCCAATTCGGATGAAAGCCCTATAGGAATACCGTAAGTAACTTTTGCAGTGACGGCTGCAAACGTTACATGATGTAACATTGATGTAAGTCTTTTGTAAGACCAACGCTATAATTATATACTCTCAACCAACAATCGATTACTTTCCTTGTGCAAAGATACGCCGTGAGCAATCAGTGAGAGTTATAAGAAACTACTTGATATAAGAAGATGCTTTTATTAGTCATTTGTCCTCCGCATTTTGACATCCCTGTTTATTCTCTGTTTCAGATGAGAATCTGATGAGTGAGTTTCATCAGAGGATTCTCAAACGTTGTCGAGATACCTTAGTCAAGAATGTCATCGTAGAGGGGGAATTGTTGCATGCGCTAATTAGTACAGAAGCAATAACCCACACGGACGCTGAGCTGATCCGAACTGAAAAAGGTCATTGGAAGAAACAGGCGGATCTGTTAGTGAAATGTTTACTGCGAAGACCAGACACAGCGTTCAATGGATTCTTCAAAGCGTTGTTACTCTGCGATCAACAGCACATTGCAAATGCTTTGCTCGAGGGAGGTAAGCAATGAAATTCGTTTTCATAAACTTAGACCAGAAGTTTTTCAAGCTTGGCTGAAATCTATAAATCAGTCTTCCGTCGAGTCTGTAATAATTTTGGAGCGTTTTCATGATCTTTATTCCAGAAGTCTCTTTCTACCAACAGTTGAATGTCATTCTATTCAACCATCGGGGTGTTACGAAACTGTAGGCCATTAGTGATCTGGTTGTAACATAATAGCAATTGGGCACCGATATATAAGCTAGACTACAAATAGAACACTAAGCCAGTTACGCATCAATTCTACGACTGCATTACTACTGTACGAAAACGTGCAGTCGAAAGATTAGCCGATGAGCTACTTGAGAGAATCAAATTAAAATGAAACTTTTATTATCTGCCTTTGATGATCTGTCCACATGCTGTTAAGGATTGTCTGTTGACTTAGAAGTACTTAATTGACCTACATGTGTAATGGCGATCAGTAAGGGTGTCTGCGTTATCTAAATAAGCTAAGGTGCGTCTTGACAATCTCAAGGTTTTATTGGCCATGAACAAGATCCCACTCATTTCGAATCCAATTGGTGCAAAGAGCTTGTCAACAACTCGTTGATCATCGCGCAGTCTATATATAGTTATGTTTGTGTGTGTGTGTGTGTGTGTGTGTGTGTGTGTGTGTGTGTGTGTGTGTGTGTGTGTGTGTGTGTGTGTGTGTGTGTGTGTGTGTGTGTGTGTGTGTGTGTGTGTGTGTGTGTGTGTGTGTGTGTGTGTGTGTGTGTGTGTGTGTGTGTGTGTGTGTGTGTGTGTGTGTGTGTGTGTGTGTGTGTGTGTGTGTGTGTGTGTGTGTGTGTGTGTGTGTGTGTGTGTGTGTGTGTGTGTGTGTGTGTGTGTGTGTGTGTGTGTGTGTGTGTGAATATTTACACAGCGACTTTCAAAATGTATGATGATTTCATCAATTATTGATGGCTTGTGGTTTATAATTACGACGTTCAAGCAGTCATCATTACATGAGGTGAGAATATCAAAGTGACTTTGTGTTTAATTAAGGTCTTGAAGTGTCTGTTCGACTGAATCTGAAGCGAAGACGTTCGGCGGACGATGATTCTGAGTTGAGTTCTTCCTCGTCTGAATCACCGGAAGCAGACGAAGACATTCGTTCGATGATGAATCGTCTCCTGGAAGAAGGACTGGACAACATCGACGATCTACTAAAGGCAAGACGCAAGCGACAGAAGATGACGGATGCAGATCCAGGCGACCTCAAACTGGAGTACGTGGAAAAGCTCGTTGGTCTTCTGCAACACTTCACCCGCGAGGTTCTGTCCGTTGAGATGGGAAGCATCGTCATCAGGATCCTGTGCTTAAGCCGAGAGTCCGTCTGGGATCTACTCGAGATGTGTCGCTCGGAGGACTTCCTGGCCGTCTGTCGGTCAGCTCTGATCTCAAAGGACCTTCAGACAATCATCGATGTAGAGGTCACCTTGGACGAAATGTCCTTCGATCGGTGTCTGGACAATCTGGATGAACTATTTCCACCACCACCTTCACCGTTTGTAAGAAACCGCTACCCATCAATTGTCTCATTGTTTAATTTAACTGGAAAAGTAGTTTTATTTACGTTGTAGAGCGTCCTAAAATGACGCAATGTAAACTAACAGTCTCTACAATTCCGTTGCATCATTTAGGTCCTTTATAATTATAGACTATCATGATATAATTGTGTATCTATATTATCTATGTAGGATTGTTTAAATGAATAGCCTAATTATGGGAAGATAAGCCTATGGAAATATTGCGTGGTAACCGGAAAGCAGGCATGTGATGGCTATAGCACTTAGATCCTGTTTGCAACGCTATACGCGTCATTTTTAATGTATATTTAATTGCCTCTAGCACTCAAGCTTAAATTGTCGAAGTTTAAAAATAATAATAATGTTTATTAAATTGGTGGAACATAATGGGAGACAGACCTCTGATTTATAGGCTAATAACTCAAACTACACTTTGAGTTATTGCGAACCACTTTCGGACTTCCCTCTCCTTTGCTTCCTCCTTCGGTTTTAAGGTCAATTCGTGAACCAGGGAGAAAACCAATAATTATCTTGTTGAATAGATCAAAATTTAATATAAGAAGGATCTTGCCGTAGGCCTATAAATTTATTCACCGATGTCCACGCGCGAGTCAGTACAATCATTATAGATGTAGACTACACGAATTTATGTATGCATGCATGTAGGTAAATATGTATGCGTGTATGTATTTATATGCATGTAGGCCTATATGTGTATGTATGTGCATACGTAGATAGGTTTTCATTAATGTATTGTGTTGTATGCATTTATTTATTTATCTATGCATGTGTATATTTGTGTATGTGTGAATATTATGTATGTATGTATGCATGCAAGTACTATAAAAATGTATATATATGTGCAATATTGTGCTAACTTGTTGCGGTATGTCAACACGTTTTTGCAATAAACGAAAATATATATAATTGTGCATATGATTCTGGGTATTATGTTGGCATGAAAGTGTGTATGTATCTTAATATATCGCCTTTCATGTTCCTCACAAAAGCGCTCAATGCCGCTCATGCATACGAGTATAATTCGTCGAAATCGCACGTCTGTTTACAGGGCGCAGAAAGTCAGCTTCCTACTGAGATGTTGCATCTAATCTTGCATCAGACTCTTGTGGGTCGTGAAGTCGGGATCGATGTACAAGCTGAACGTCTTTCGGAAGTCTGTGAAACATGGAACACAGTATTAAACAACGATCGGTTCAACCGAGACCACAAACGATTCGTCGAAGGTTAGTATCAGTAGGTAACTCTCGAAGTCTTACCTAATTGTAAGCAATGCGTTTTATGTAGTCTAGTTTTAACCACTTTTCATGTAACGCAGTTTGCTAATATTTGGCTCATCTGAAGCAGTCGCCTTCTGTTACGCTAGAGTGTTTTGACCTCTTGATTATGCTTCAGTAACTTGGCAAAGCGTAATAAGTGCGTGGAGTTCTAAGAACCTTAGACTCCTGTTTCAATAATAACTGCGCCCTTGAACCGCCTGGACTAGTACATTTTAAGCGCGTGTGATAAATTGATCTGCTAGCTAAATGCAGTCTGACATACATGTAGTGTCATATGATTTTTGGTGCGCCATCGGTTGATGCTTTGTGCATTAGAACCTCGTTTCTCCCATATTTCGTTATTAATTGCAATTACAATTATCGTAGGAACTGCATCGGTTACAGTAGAGAGGTTGTCGTTCTTTGAATTGGTCGCTGTTATACGCTTAAGCCGAAACCACTTTCCACATCTGGATCACATACCGCATACTTTCTGTTGATATAGAGGACAATAATAGTTCAATCCACAATATGATACAATAGATGGCTCTGAGCAATTGCCTGTGATATTTCCCTCCTGACTCAGTTCCGAAGTGTCCACACGAGCCAGATATTTAATATGATACCAGCATAGCATTTTTTATGGCTCTGAGCGTAATTTTTAACAGCTGCAAATGCTACTCACTTACTTACTAGTTACTATATATGCTGAAGGGCTTCAAAATTTTTAGTTCCACTCTACTGATTATAAGGAACGAGAAAATGGGCTTTGAGCAAGAGAAATTTAAAATGTCCGTAGGCTCGCACCCATACTACCTTCCGGCCTATTATTTGTTCCCCGGGCTAAATGCCATAGGCTCCACCGTGCGACACTCATTCCGAAGCCTCGCGTGACTGTAACGTTTAAAATAATCGGTATAGGTACCTCATGTAAAATTTCCACCAGAGTCGCGTTAACCTACACACGCCCGTAATATTTATTCAGTAAGCCTTTGAACGATACATACCTCGCCAAATAGATATGATAAATGTTGAAATTAATGTTGTACTGCGATTTCTTGTAGCGTCGATGAAGCCATATTTGTTTGCGCCTGTTCTGCTGGAGACGAGGATTGCGTCGTCTTCTGACCGACCGAAGCCCATCATTGGAGTCTGCATCCTCGAACGACTGTTGTACGTCATTCGAGCGGAGACGCCCTCCATTGAAGTATTCAACATCCCAGACATTTCATCAAGCGATCTCAACCTTAACATCGTTCCGGATCACGTCCTGGTTCGGACACTCGATGTCTCGCCTCTTGAGATGCCGTTCAACATGGCGGCCAGTTCTCAGAGCAGATGCATCTATGTGACAGACTTCTCTCAGAACGTCGGTTGTGTCTGGAGGGTGACGCCAGAGGGAGCTGTGACGAAGTTCGCTCACAACGTTGGGCGTCCTTTCGGAATTAGCATATCACGTGACAATTACGTCATCGTTGTATCGGAGACGCCGAATTGCCTTCGTGTGTTTTCACGGTTTGGAGAGAAGGTCCTAGAGATGCCGTTGGACTTCGAAGCCCCTCGCCAGGCCATCTGCATAGAACCTGGAAAATTCGCTCTCATCCACGGATACCTGGAGCCGGAAAATCGCGTCGTCGAACTTGACTCTTCTGGACAGATGTTACGCTGTTACGGATCTACGACTGGTGCGGGAACTACGCAGATCCATTGGCCCGCAGCTCTGATCCATGACAGTCGAGGACGAATGTTGGTGTGTGATCGAGAGAACTGTCGGGTTCACCTGGTGCAGAGGGACTTCCGTCTAAGGCGACATCTAGTGCAGCAAGAAAGAACCACCGTTGCGAGACCTCGACGTCTCTGCATTGATGATCTAAATGGGACCTTGTACGTAGGACAGAATGATCAAACAGTTAAGGTCTATCGCATCGCCTTCCCATGTCACGAAACCCTGCGTGATCAGAAGGATCTACTAGTCAAAGGAATCAACTGCTTTGGGTAGGTGTCATTCTAAATATCTCGAACATCAGTTAACATGTATTTTGTGGTCGTGGATAAGCTGGTTCCCTGTGCCTTGCCTTCAAGTGGCGCTTCAGTAGTTTGTAGTTTACGATTATGATTACGATTGTGGTCAGTTAACTGTCTTAGATAAGCAGCATTTAAATAAATCTCCAAGAGATCTGTGTATTCTGCAGTTACCCACGGAACTTGCACCAACCTCCGGTTTATGCCTTGTGCATTGGACCCGGCGCCATATAAGTTAGAAATTGCAATTACAATAATAGGAGCTGCATCTGTTACAGTGGAAAGTAAGTAATTAAGTCAGACTTAAGTATATTCTATATTAAACCAATTGCATCTCCGCACGTTGGTGAACATACATTTTATAGAGAGGCTGTCGTTCTTTGAAGTGGTCGCGTTACGCTTAATAATAATAACAATGGCTATTTATTGGCTTTGAGTATGGAGTAAGTCATTAGACCATCTGTACTCGCCACAACAGCGCATTTGCCCTAACCCTAACCTTATGCTTCATGCATAGGCTTGCATCCAGTGAGATTTAAGTACTTGAGCAATTCAGTTGAGAATTAATTGAGGTGAAGTATTATGGCATCTGAGTAATCTCTTGTCTGCCGTTGCTCTCGTGTGGGGAGTTCGAATAGTGTAGCCAACTAGAAATGTGTGAGGACATAGTTTTGCATGCGTGTATATGGCCTTGTTGTTTTCAATATGACTTGTGTAGTTGAGTCATGCAACGCTACGGAAAGTATGCAGGCTATGTATGAATCATCCATTATGGACCTGTTAGACGCAACTTATCCATCTTTTGTAGGTCTTTGTGTGGTTAATGTACTCAGGCCTCGTCTAATCATTGCATACCATTACGATCGATGACAGTCAGTGAATTAGCGATAAAACGTGTTTGGGCCTCGCATTGTTGTTAGCCGTTATGAGGATTTTGCTCTACTGCTTGGAAGAAAATAGGACTCGACTTCTGTTGTTCAGGATTTATTGTGCAAGCAAATATAACTCAAGTGAAGATTACGACAACAATTTAAACAGGCCACATAGTCACTTCTCTAGGCAAAATCGTCATTATAATACCATTTTAGAGCCCTTAAAAGCCAGAATAATATGCGTACTTAGTTTTATTATAGAGTTATTGCTTAGAGTTTTCATTTTAAAGGCCAAATCATAAGCATTCAGCCGAAGGTTGATCAGGTATATGTAGCATAAAACTGTTAAATTAATGCTTTTTCTTTGTCCAGTTTTTATTGGTGGCCGGTATTTTGGCTGACGTAAGCTTGATACTAAGGGGAATTTTCGGCATGTGATCATAAACAAGCTCTAGGCCTACTATATTTTGTGGACCGGCGCATGACTAGCAGGCCTACCCATTTATGTACCCGTTTACTGGCTTGTAGGTCTATAAACAATATGAAACATTTGTCGTGTTTACATTAAAGCCTGTATGTCAATAAGAGAAATATCATTTAGCCATAAAAGGTTTATTGTAGGTTTCTCCATCGCATAGGCTTACAATGTCAATGGGCTTCGAGGTTCACTGTTTACACTCAGTTTAACGTTAAACTGCCACTGTATAGAGGCTAAGATTTACCAATCAATCAAATCAATCAATCAAATCTCTTTTATTGAAGCCAAATGAAAAAAAACACATAACATTTCAACATAATGTATCAGGATTGGCCGCAAGAGGAGTCCCAAAAGGGATCAAGATCCCGCTAACTAGGGACACCTAGTTAAGATTTAAGATTAGTTTACGTCAGATAGTGCTTTTGAAGTCTCTGGGTGTTAGTCGCAATTATGTTTTGTGTGCCGAACTATGCTTGGCACAGTTTGGCGCTTAAGTTCTGCCGCGCAATAGTTTGGCGCCAATATGTTTCTGCTGCGCAATAGATTGGCGCCTTAATTTCTGCTGTCAGTCAACGCTGTAAAAGGCGGCAATTATTGATCGCTGCCGGCTGAGCGCGCGCTTTCTAGGCGGGAGCCGACGCCTATATAAAGGAGGTCCGCTGGCACGCATCAGTCAGTCTGCAGCTCAGTCGATATTGATCGGTCGTCAGCGTTGGTCGATGCCTGCCGGCCTGCAGTTGAGTCGTGCAAGTGAGAAAGCCCGCCACGATTCTGGCGCGAAAGAGTGGCGCGAGCGACAGCGCTCTGTGTGGCTGAGTCTTAAGTAGTAAGCGCAACGCAAAGGGAGAGAACATCAACCGCTCATCAACCTGGGGTTGTTGGTTCGATGCCTGCTGCAGTGCGACGAAGACGTTCTACATTGCCAGTGGTTTTGTTGTGTTTCTTCACCTTCGTGGTTTGGTGTAAGGTTAGAAACACAGAGTATCGTATTTGTATCTTGTTTTTAATTCAAGCGCTAAATAAGTAGAGTTGTTTGTTTATCGCTAATGATGATCCTTGTAAGTAATTAATTATCGGTGATTGTTTTAATGACTGCACATTGATGAACCTTGATTAGTGACATTGCACCGAGCTGTTGGCGCTATATAATTGTTTCTTAGATTTACAGGTTTGATAATTAAATGTAACAATGGAACCTGACTTGTCATCATTTGAAGAACCTTTTGATACACGGAGGATTTTAGAGGCATTAATAAATAGTCAACAAGAACAGGCCGCCATATTGAAATCATTAGTAAGTAAGATACAAAGCATAGAAACCAGATCACGGTTTCCTGAAAGTGCAGTTGTGGGAAAGAAGGACCCAGATACCCTGCGAGGTATTGGTCTGCCCACAGCAGAAGCCGCGGATACAGCGCCTGGCCATGGTACCCTGGTAGATAGTGACATTGAAAGTACAAATGCTTCTGTAGCGCCATCGCAACAGACGTTGCGTAGAAGCGCTAGACTCAGAGATAAAACCCTTAGAGTTTCATTACCTCATACCGGTGAAACTGGCAGCATATTCATTGCTACGCCAGGGGTTCGAACCCGGGATCAGAAGTCTGTTGAGAAAGAGATTTTCCCACAACTGCCCGACCCAAGCCTGGATAGGAAGGGGGTCGCCACACCTGGTACCAGAAGTGGGGTAAAATCTGGTGAAACTTCTGGGGTAAAATTTGCTGAGACTTCTGATTTAAAATTTGCTGAGACTTCTGGGGTAAAATTTGCTGAAACTTCTGAGGTAAAATTTGAAACTTCTTTGGTTAACTCTGATGATGAATCTGATGATGAATCTGAAATACAATTTAAAGAATTAATAAGAAGTAAACAAAATAAATTTTCTGAGATAGGTAAGAATAAATTTTCGGATGATGTTGTTTCTGAATGTGAAAGAATGAATGAATCTCGACATATTCTGGATTTGGATGAAGATGAATATGAATATATGTTGCGTGATAGTAACTTGATGACTAGAAGGTCGATACATGAGGATGATGAAACAGATGATGAGACAAATAACGAAACAGATGATGAGTCAATGTCTGAAATATCTGTTCATGGTCCGGATGATGAATGGATGAATGATCAACTGTTTGGTCCTAGAGTTAATCAGGTTGAAGACCAAATAAAGTTAAATGCATACACTAATACCGAGTATCTAGTTTCAGATAAAGTTATGCAAACAGATCGAGGGAAAAGATATTGCCTGGTCGACGGTTTGTCTACGCATGAACCGTCTTCGCCTCGCTTTGCTCGATACGCTCGCCGGCCTCTCATGTCACCGTCGCATCGCCAAACGACTGACTCTGCAACCCGGCCTCTTGTCGACACCCATCGCCGCCTCTCGACATTCCAGTCAATATCGACGAATTCAGCTCCGCTAAACACGATGTCAACCTGGCCTCTTTTCACGACGCATTCTAACGCCGTGAAGTCAAGCCAATCAACACGTCGTCCACCGCCAGTGTTCTTCACTGCAAGTTCCGGTCATGCTGATGTCGAATCGTTCCGGAAGAAAATGGCTGAAGACAGGCGCAATCATCCGTCGAAATCGCTCGACCTGAATTGTCCACTCTGTCATGCACCGCCGCCGCCATTTCCTAGAAATGCTCCAGAATCACGATCAACCAAGGCATTCAAGGGTGAACGACAAGAGAAACCGAAAGCTGCCAAGATGAAAGTCAGTAAGACAACGGCTGACCCGACTGAAAGTAAACCGCCTGAACCGCAACCGAAACAGGTGACACTGAAGAAAGAAGAAACTTCTTCCGGTAAGTCTGCTTCCTTGCCAGTTCAAGATAAGACGCTCACTGAAGATAAGTCATGTCAAGTTGAAGGTAGGTCTACTTCAGCCACACACGAAGTGCAACCTAAGACGGTCTCCTCTTCAACCGAGAGTGGTAATGTCAAACCATCCAGACAATGGATCAAGCTTGGGTCATACAATGGTCGAACCGAGGTCGAAGCTTTCATAAGAAAATTTGAGGTATGTGCCCAGAATAACGGCTGGACTGAAGAAGAAAAGACAAATCAGCTAACTTGTGCGCTCACTGAGCCTGCCAATCAGTTGCTATGGGAATTCAGCTCCGCTACCATGACAACCTGGTCTGACATTATCCAAAGACTTAGACAACGCTATGGCGGCGCAGATCAAATGTCGCTATACCAAACGCAACTGAGTACACGACGTCAAAAGGAAGGAGAAGAACTTGGAACTTTGGTTCAAGACGTTCGTCGACTCATGATTCACGCTTATCCGGGTCCGACCACGTCCCACAGTGAAGCTGTCGCTATTCGCTCATTCATCGACGCTATCCGAAATAAAGACATTGCAATGAAGGTAAGAGAAAACGAACCTACAACTCTCGATAGAGCCTACAATCTAGCAATGAGATATGAAGGGTATTTGAGAATTGAAAAATGTGAGGCCGATTCTGTTGAACGACGTCCAGCTCGAGTGAAAACAATTAAAGAACCAGAACTTAGTATTGACTTGATGCAGAAGATGATTGATGAAGCTTTGGCGAAACAGAATTTGCCTAATCAACCGAAAAGACAATGGGGTGAAGAAATTCCTTTTCAACCTCCGAACTCTATGGGTCAGCCATTTACACGACGAATGAATGATCGCTCCCGATTTGTCCGACGCAGATCTCGACCAAATGATTGGCAAGGTCCTAGGTCATGCTATGATTGTGGTCAACCCGGTCACATCGCTCGTCGCTGCCCGAACCGTGAAGATGCTCTACCGGTCAACAATCCTCCGGAAGAACCGCCTGTTGTAGCCAATCTACATCACGTGGTGGGAAGTAACAACGCATACCTGAAATTACGAATTCACGGAAAAACTGTTTGGGGTCTTTTGGACACTGGCTGTGAACTGTCTTTGGTGCCATCCTCGCTGGTCAAGCCTGACCAAGTGGTGAGATCCAAGCAGCTATTAAGAGCAGCTAATGGTACTGAGATCCGCGTGACCGGCGAGACTTTGCTACGCTGTGAAGCCGAAGGACACTCCTTTGTGATTCATTGCTTAGTAACTGAACAAATCTCTGAAGTTATCCTTGGTCTTTCTTGGTTAGAAAAACAGAAAGCACAATGGCAATTTGGAGACTCAAAGATAACCATTGGAGGACACGTGCTGCCGATATGCAACCGACCAGAGACAATGAGCTGTCGAAAGATTGTGGCCGCCAGAGATGTCAAAGTGCCTGCTTTGTGCGAAATTAATGTGGAAGCATTTGCTGTCTTGCCACGTCTGACCATGCAATGCGGGTCATGGGCAACTAAGTCTCAAGTTCTAGACTCAGGTCTTCTTGTCGCAGGAACATTGCTTCAGGACCGCACTAACGAACTGACGGTGCGCGTGATGAATCCAACGCCACAAGACGTACGTCTGCGCCGAGGCTTACCTTTTCCGATTGACGAAGTAGAAATCCTTTCAACGATGCCCGCAAAGCCAGAAACAGACGATCACTGCGCTGTGAATGAAGTAAAGGAAGAACCGGTCTCAACCGACGCTGAAGAAATCCTTTCTCCACTCTGGAACAACGTCTCTGAAGAGGTGCCAAATGAAGTAAGAGAACAACTTCGTCAGCTGATCCTGCAGAACCATAAAGCTTTTTCACTTCACGAATGGGACTTGGGCTATACCAGCCTACTCCAGCATAGAATTGATACGGGTGAAGAAAAGCCAGTTAGACAGTCTCTACGCCGACAGCCGATGTCACTGCTTCCGCTGACAGATGAGCATATCGACCACATGTCGCGCATGAAAATCATTGACCCTTCTTTGTCGCCTTGGTCAACCCTCGTGATCAAAGTAAAGAAGAAAGATTCGCATCGCTACCTCCCTTTCGTCCTCCCAGCGTATCGAGCTAGCGAAAGCGAAAGTACCGGCTTCACTCCCAACCGCCTTTTCCTCTCACGCGAGCTGTGCTTGCCGATCGACTTAGTGTTAGGCGATTGTAGGGTCCAGCCTGATTGTTTGTCTGTTGATGCTTTTGTTGTAGAACAATTGTCCAAGATTCAAACTGATTTTGCATATGCTCGAGAATTTATGCAGCGCCAAGCTACTGTCAGAGCTTGTAGGTATGATTTAAGGGTGAAAGAGACAAGTTTCCACCCCGGAGACTTTGTCTGGTATTTTTATCCACGCAGAAGGTCAGGGTTGAAGGATAAATGGTCGAAAACTTATATAGGGCCGTACCAAGTCCTAGATAAGCTCAGCCCCGTGCTGTACAGAATACGCAAGACGCCGAAGTCTCAACCGCTTATTGTCTATGTGGATAAGCTGAAGAAAGTCGAAGGAGAGCTCCCTTCCGATAAGGACGCCTTGGATGCGACTCTGGATCCAGATCCGGAAGACATTCTGGAAGATGCCCAGTCTTCTGAGATGTTGCCAGAGAGACCCAAAAGGATGAGTAAGAAACCTGCTAGGTTTTGTGATAGTGATTAATAATAGACTTACCATGTTCTTAATTGGATCACTTGTGAAAATGTTATATTGTAGTGGCAGGCAATTGTATAGACGATGCCCTGCGTTTGATGATTAAGGTTTTATGTGAATGATTAATGATGTGTGTATTACTTTGATACTACGTGTTGCTATAGTAACATTGCTTAATGTATATTGTCGGAAATCTATATAGCAACCAACGTGGCCTTGCCTCTCTTTCTGGAGAGACAACGAAAATTTCCAAGGGCTTGCAAATTTTTCCCTGGGGCCGGGAAAGTGTGCCGAACTATGCTTGGCACAGTTTGGCGCTTAAGTTCTGCCGCGCAATAGTTTGGCGCCAATATGTTTCTGCTGCGCAATAGATTGGCGCCTTAATTTCTGCTGTCAGTCAACGCTGTAAAAGGCGGCAATTATTGATCGCTGCCGGCTGAGCGCGCGCTTTCTAGGCGGGAGCCGACGCCTATATAAAGGAGGTCCGCTGGCACGCATCAGTCAGTCTGCAGCTCAGTCGATATTGATCGGTCGTCAGCGTTGGTCGATGCCTGCCGGCCTGCAGTTGAGTCGTGCAAGTGAGAAAGCCCGCCACGATTCTGGCGCGAAAGAGTGGCGCGAGCGACAGCGCTCTGTGTGGCTGAGTCTTAAGTAGTAAGCGCAACGCAAAGGGAGAGAACATCAACCGCTCATCAACCTGGGGTTGTTGGTTCGATGCCTGCTGCAGTGCGACGAAGACGTTCTACATTGCCAGTGGTTTTGTTGTGTTTCTTCACCTTCGTGGTTTGGTGTAAGGTTAGAAACACAGAGTATCGTATTTGTATCTTGTTTTTAATTCAAGCGCTAAATAAGTAGAGTTGTTTGTTTATCGCTAATGATGATCCTTGTAAGTAATTAATTATCGGTGATTGTTTTAATGACTGCACATTGATGAACCTTGATTAGTGACATTGCACCGAGCTGTTGGCGCTATATAATTGTTTCTTAGATTTACAGGTTTGATAATTAAATGTAACAATGGAACCTGACTTGTCATCATTTGAAGAACCTTTTGATACACGGAGGATTTTAGAGGCATTAATAAATAGTCAACAAGAACAGGCCGCCATATTGAAATCATTAGTAAGTAAGATACAAAGCATAGAAACCAGATCACGGTTTCCTGAAAGTGCAGTTGTGGGAAAGAAGGACCCAGATACCCTGCGAGGTATTGGTCTGCCCACAGCAGAAGCCGCGGATACAGCGCCTGGCCATGGTACCCTGGTAGATAGTGACATTGAAAGTACAAATGCTTCTGTAGCGCCATCGCAACAGACGTTGCGTAGAAGCGCTAGACTCAGAGATAAAACCCTTAGAGTTTCATTACCTCATACCGGTGAAACTGGCAGCATATTCATTGCTACGCCAGGGGTTCGAACCCGGGATCAGAAGTCTGTTGAGAAAGAGATTTTCCCACAACTGCCCGACCCAAGCCTGGATAGGAAGGGGGTCGCCACATTTGAAGTGCTACAAAGTCAATCGCCCTTTATAATAGATATACAGTCAGATTCGCACATTAGCTTTTGGTCTCTTCAAAGTCTCCAGTTCATTTACAATTCCTAGGGCGTACATGATCCACAGGACATCTGTGAACGTGATCCAAGCCACTCAGATGCCCAGATAGACAAAGAACATCAAATCTGTTCAAAGGGGAATTCCATTGCCTTCAGTTAGACCGCTCCTATTCGCTGATTGGGTCACGTGCTGCCTTGTTGCTCTATGCCTGCGAGGTTTCCGGAAAGAACGACATTTTCTCAAATGCTGACGATCACAGCACCTGCTGCAATATTTGACCTCTCGATCCTAACCTTGGCCCCACACGTGAAGCCGCAGCCCTAGGACTATGCTGTAGGCCCCGCGAAGACCTAAAATGCAAGGACCTTAGGCTATTAGGGTCTATAATAGAGCAACTGTAATCGAATTAGCCTAATCATTTAAAATGACTGATCGAAATAGCATGTAATCTCCTAATCTAATCGTTGGACTTCTATAGTGCCATCACTAAGAGTAAGAAATAGTCAAAAATGACAGTATCTGCTACCTGCAACGCGTGTCCGCGGAATGAATCTAGTGAATTGGTCTAGGAGAATCAGCACTTTGGCTTAAAACAAACACTCGAGTGTAAGCCGCTTATGCAAACCTTAGTCAGAAGGTCATTTGCGCAATTGGATCCACTTGAGTTACTAGAGCATTTGTTTGCCCAAATTAATTGTCTCTATGCACACACATTAATTCACATTTTCAGAGCGCCCAAGAAGGACGATGGTAAAACAAAACAAAAGTCAGATGGAGAGGGCAAAACAGGATCCGATGAGTCGAAGGGTAAGGGCACATGATCTGTCGTCGTCGTCGTCGTCGTCATCATCATCATCGTCATCGTCATCATCATCATCATCATTCATCATCATCAACAACAACAACAACAACAGCATCATCATCATCATCATCGTCATCGTCATCGTCATTGTCATCGTCATCGTCATCATTCATCATTCATCATTCATCATTCATCATCATCATCAACAACAACAACAGCACCATCATCATCTTCGTCGTCGTCGCAAATTTACACGCAAATTTGAATCTACTCGACGGTTTAAATTAAAATCTCCAGCTCCCCTGCCCTGCCTCTCTTCTGCTAACGGTGTAGTTCTCACTCAAACGCCCTCTAACAGAGACTACCACTGGCTGCGCCAGTCTCGAGCGACCCCTATCAGTGTCGTTCTCACTCAAGCGCCCTCTTACGGTAGCCACTCGCTGGCTGCGCCAGTCTTGAGCGACCCCTAGCGGTGTCGTTATCACTCAAACGACCTTTAAGGGTAATATTACTCGCTGGCTGCGCCAGTCTCGAGCGACCCCACGCAGTATTCGAGCGTGTTTGCCTCTCCACACGTCATGATCTCGCGTTGCTATGACAAGCGTTTGCAATTATGACGTAAGCGATATTGTCTTTTGCAATGAAGGCGAAAACAGCATAACAGGCAAACAGCGTAACATGCAGCACGCATCAGACCAGGCACGCACGCAGAGAGATTTCTGTGCGTTTATAGTAAGCCAAAATTAATATATACATTTTACTGACAGGTCCATACTTATTTGCTTCTTATTTACTGACCAGAAAATTGGATCCAAATGCCTGTCTTTAATGGGCAGGGACGAATTAAGACTTCTGGAGGCCCTAAGCAAGAGCCAGGTTAAGACATCCGGGTCCCTAACCCCAAAGGAAAGCCAATTACCAAAGTCGACCTACGATTATCTTAACACAAAGTTCTAAACGTACCTGTACATGACAAGATATGTTATTCTAATGAAATATAGGCCTGTACAGACTGAGTGTGAGTCTGTGACAAGGGTTAGTATTCAGTAAGTAAGTATTAGCCTAACTAAACTTACCAGCGCTGAAAAAGTTCCATAGTAAAGTGCTAAATTATTTAAAGTTATACTAAATTAGGAATTTGCTACAACAACTTGCTGCCTGATTCATTTTCAAACTATTTTACGAAGGTAGTAGAGATGCATGGTCATTGTACAAGATCTTCTTCTGGTGGTTTATATGTCATATATCACGCACTAATTATCGTAGATTTTCAATTTGTTGTAGTGGTCCAAAAATTTGGAATGCAGTACCGATGGAAGTATTCGGAATGCACCCACATACACCCAATTTAAGAAGCTTGTGGAATAGTTCCTTGAAGGACCATCCATACTTCTGTTTAACACTGTTTCATGAATGTTGAGATATTGATCTTCTTAGTAAATTGCAATGTTATTCGTTTAGTTAAGAACATTATTGAGTTGAACCTTTCTTTCTTACATAATTGATTTTCTTAGTAAATTGCAATGCTTATTATTTAGTTAAGAACATTATTGAGTTGAACCTTTCTTTCTTTCAACTGACTAAACCAGCCATAAATGATTATTGTTAAACATCCGTGGCCCTAATTAAGCAAAGGCTTGTGCCTACGATTATTGAACACAAAGGTAAACATAATCCCTGTTTCTAATTAAATATAAGCCAGACTGCACTGATATGTAATAGTCAGTAGTTATAATTGTTGTTAATTGTTATATGCATTGTGCACCATAGTAAATAAAAAAGTTGTCAGTTGTCAGTTGTCAACAATTTGATTTATTTTCTGCGGATTTTGGGGCCCTCAAAACCGTTGTGGAACTTGTGGAAACCTATGCCATGGCTTAGTTGGCTTATGCCTTAATCAGGCATTGTTACTAGGTAGGTAGTCTTCTGGATGATAAGACCAGATTATACATGTGGACACTGGATATTACACACGTACTGGTTGAATTTTGCAGTTGGCAGTCAGAAACAGAAATATGTGCTGCCACCTGGTGAGTACCATCCAACGGAGAACTTGAACGAACTTCCGGAAGAGTTACTCCAGACAATCTTCCTGAAGGCAGCGGCACTCCACCAGGGACCTCGAAAGGCACAAAAGCAGAATCTGGCCAGCGTCTGTTCCAAGTGGAATAACACCATCACAGTCATGCACTCCACCAATCGTGCCGCTCTATCAATCAGAGGTAAGCATACAGTCACGGTAGGCTAACCGATTGGTTTGAGTGCTCGTCTTGTAACTCGGACAGTAGGTGTTCGAGCCCTAAGCGCTGTAAGGTGTATCTTGATACGTGTAACATACGTGTAGGTACGTGCTGGTTGTTCCAGTTGTGTCTGTGATTTATGTCCTTTAGCCTTAGGACAATGCCTCTAAGTAATAAAGAGTCTTCACATTTCCTTACTTAGGCTACTTAGGAGTCTTTGGTAAATAGATCGAGGTTTAGCTTAGTTTAAGGGCTTATGTCGGTGAAGTTTATAAAGTAGGTCACCTTTCGATTTATGAACCTCTCAGAGTCGTCGAGCAGGAAGCTTCAATTTCGCTTTGCTTTTAAAAGGGATTGGCAGGATATTAGCAGACCATAAAATATGAAGCATAATGATCACCAGTGGCTAAGTTTTATGTGACCCCAGCACTGGCTTTTCCTAACGAAATTAATACCAATTAGGCCCGCACTTTCACGGCAACGCTTTTAAGAGAAAAGTACTGTATTAAAACCTTCAAATCTGGCCAGTCATGATACCTGAAATCACCCCTTATTCAACGAGGTCATAATTATGATGCCATTCTCTGGTCACATGTAAAACTAGAGCTCTTCTTGGTGAACGAGCTTATTCTGTTGCGGGACCTAGATTTTGGTGCTCTGTCCCTGTATCTGTCCTTTCCGCTCAGTCACTTACGCCATTTTCGTTTAAAGCTTATAGGGACTAGGCTACCTATTCCAAGTTGCTTATCCACCATTATCCACCTCTCTGTCTTAGCGGACTGATCTGATAACGACTTGGTTTTGGTGTGCCATCGGTTGATACCTCGTGCATTGGACGCATGTGCGGTCGAAGTTATGAATTACAATAATAATTTGTCTACATAATTACTCGCATAGTTACTACTTGCGTACTTACTGACCAGATCAAAATGCCCGTTTTTAGTACGTAGTCTACTGTCTACTTACTGATAAGAGCAGATTATACATATGTATTATGTAGCACGTACACGTAACTGCTTGGTTTTGCAGTTGGTAGCAAGAAACAGAAATTTGTGCTGCCACCTGGTGAGTACCATCGAACGGAGAACTTGAACAAACTTCCGGTGGATTTTCTCACGAAAATCTTCCTGAAGGCAGCGGCACTCCACCAGGGACCTCGAAAAGCACAGCAGCGGAATATGGCCAGCGTCTGTTCCAAGTGGAAGAACATCGTCGCTGTTACGCTCTTCACCAATCGTGCCGCTTCATTAATCAGAGGTAAGCAGCAGTGACGGTAGCCGATTGGTTTGATCGCTCACCTTGTAACGCGGACTGTTAGTAGGAGTTCGCTTACTGTACAGTACCTTGAGCTGGTCCTTCACTCACAATAATGCTCAACGCCATCTATTGATGTCTATACTAGTGGCGCTTAATAAATGCATAAAAAATCTCAGCAGCAACATCAACAACAACAAAGTAAAGCAGTCCGAAGACATGTAGCTGCAAAGTATTCATTCATTCATTCATTCATTTCAGGAAATTATATAGTAGCCCCTTCTGTCTTTTTTAATTAGAGGCATTTATGTAGTCCAACCACGGTGATACAAGTAAGTTCTTAAGGAGCCTGTAGAACGTAAGATAAATGCATCCCTAGGTAACAGGCATTATAGCAAACTGGAGACCATTCCAGATAGAAGGACCTACAACTGGAAAGCACGACGCTGACAGGTTGAGAGTTCTAAGCAACAGATTGGGACTGTCAAAAGTCTGCCCCTCTATCTCAAGCAGAGCGAAGGGCTCTGCGAGCCAGCACATCACAAACAGGACAACAGAGTTCACATAGATAGGACGGAGCATAGCCAAGGAGGCAGCGCCAAACTTCAGCGCAGCGATTCTGTACTCGACGCGCTGCGAGACAGGGAGCCAATGTAGGGTGCCATGCATGTAGGCCGAAACAGAGGCAAATTTATGGATTCGACCAATTAGCCGGGCTGCAGAGCGAAGAACCCGGTCTAGTCGGACTATCAATACAAGAGGCAGACCAACCAGTATAGAGCAACAGAAGTCCAAGCGGCTGGTGACAAATGCGTGGACAAGGGTAGCAGCAGCATCCTGGGATAGGGAGCGAGAGATAACCCGTAGCTGACGTAGTTGGTAGTAACAACCACGAGTGAGCTGATTGATGTGCATGGAGAAACAAAGTTCCTCATCGAGTGTAACACCCAAATCCCGGACAGAACCATAAAAGGTAACGTGGGGAAATGCCTCAGCCACCGCACAACGGTCCACACATGCCAGTCGCCTACGTCCACCCAGCCATATGAATTGAGTCTTGGTAGTGTTCAGTAGGAGGCGGTTTGACGCCAACCAGTCAGACAGAATGTCCATAGCATGACACATTTGCTGAACCACCGTCAGAGCACTGTCAGAGGTGCAGTGGGTATACGCCTGAACATCATCAGCATAAAGCTGATGAAGAAGACCACAATATGTCAGTAATGGCCCTATGCCAGACGTATAAATAACATAAAGCAATGGTCCCAGGACAGAGCCCTGCGGGACCCCAAAGGGAGCAGGAACCCAAACAGATCTGGAGGTATCAAAAAGAACAGAATTGGTGCGCTCCGATAGAAAGGATCGAAGCCATGCAAGAGGTTGATCCATTAGGCCAAATGACGTAGAAAGGCGCTGAAGGAGTATGTCATGGTCAACGCAGTCAAAAGCCGCGCTGACATCAAATAAAGCAAGAAGAGAGATGAACCCAGTATCATCTACCAATAAATTATTGGTAGTCTTTTTTGTATACATAGTCAATGTCTGTATTTTTCTTATTAAAGGCATTTATGTAGTGCAACTCTGTTGTTAATTAATCAGAGACATTAATTTTAAATGCCACTTGAAGAGAACAGTCAGTAGTTAGCAAACTGTTCAGATAACAAGAGCCATCATTGGCAGGCTCATCCACTTGTACAGAGTATAAACAACTGACCGTCTGTCTGTCTGTCTATGCGTCAGTTTCTTTCTATCTGTTATATATCACAACAATCCTTATCCGTCCTTCTGTCTGCCTGACTTACCAGTACCCAACTTCTTGTAATTAATTGCATCAATTATTTACGGCTATCTTACCAATGTCATTTCGTAGACCCGGCCATTCACCTTCGTAAGTAGGCCTAATCTCAGCTCAAA
Source organism: Aporrectodea caliginosa (assembly GCA_020284085.1). Classification (NCBI taxonomy): domain Eukaryota; kingdom Metazoa; phylum Annelida; class Clitellata; order Crassiclitellata; family Lumbricidae; genus Aporrectodea; species Aporrectodea caliginosa. The sequence continues at coordinate 292,493 of JACEVL010000675.1, forward strand.
TCTGTTCAGTTACATTAAAGACATACGATTAACATAGCTTCACTATATGATTGCCCGTCCTAAGACGGTTGAGAGGAATTTGAGAAGCACTTTGTTCTTAGTGCGTAGAGCGATAGCAGCGCCACCTACCGAAATGAAATGAGTCTAGTTTATTATGACCTTCTCAACGTATAGGATAGCAGCGCCACCTACTGAAAGGAAGTGAATTAATGGCGTAACAAAAACGTTGACTTCATGACAATTCTTTTCGTTTATTATATAGATTAGACATGATGCTACATAAGAACAATAGGGGTCTATGGAAGATGGATGAATTGTTTTCTAATGTTTTTGCTGGACCTGATTTTCAGAGTGGAATGCAGCAGCCAAGAGACATATGCGCGAAGCTCTTGAGTCTCAACAGTAACAGCAGATGATCAATGTCTTCAACCATAAACAAATCATCAACATTGCAGTTATTTCGCCAAAGAGGACTTGGAACTACGTGTACTCTGCTACTCTGGTCATGAATCTCGAGAGAAGTCGGACAGAAATCTTCCGACGCATAATAATATAGGTCTTTGTGACATGCCACATTCCTGTTCTAAATATGGGACTAGATGCATGCACGGTAAACCTATAATAGGCTGGTCCACACAACCAGTCAACAGAAGCTTGTTATAAAACAGTTGCAATAAATGAGTGCAAAATGTAATATAGTCTATACCGGGTACTGTAAGATTTAGAAAAGACTGTAGCGTTTTGAAAGCGGAAGCTTTGGGACAATGTTTTCCCAGCGTTGTCGAACATTGGCTCAACTTTTGCATTATGGTTGGAATTACCCGGAGTATCGCTAAGCCCGCGTACCTAAGTACGGCCTACCTGAGGCAAATAATTTACATATTTTGGCAAAATTGTTCCGTCGTATCTTAGGGCTATCGGAGCGTATACACTGTCGTAAGTTAGTTGTGCATTGTAGGTTATTGCATGCTTCAAAGACTACAACATCTGGTCATAACTCTCTCGAAAACAAGTACTTAGGCCTACTTAATCATGCATATTATAGCCAATGGTGATTCACTGCACAATGCTGAAGGCTTGTGTTAAGTTTCAAGCAAATATAGACATGCAACTGCGAATCAACTGTAGGCCATATATAATATCAGTAGTCTGATAAGACGATTGTTTCACATGGGGTTATACATGTAACTCCGGATCTTCAGTGTCTACAAAGTAATTCTAGGCCTGTAATAATAGGGCGTAGTTATCGTTTTTCCGTTAAAATATTCACTCTGGATGTTGTGAAAGTAGTTTGCTCATACAGATTTCAGGCAATTAGATACGACTAGGCCTATAGGCCTACATTATTACTGAGAAATAGGACCTGAGTCGATCTATGTTAGATTAAAACAAATTGAATGCATAGAGTTAATTTATTATCGACATCTGCACTCTGTTTCCATTCCAGTAATGAATAGGCCTATATCAGATCAGTAAACTTAATGCCACGAAGACTTCTAAGGCCTACCTAGATTTGCTTGAGATCTATATATTATGATATATTTTTAATAGTTATTTATTTTTAGAGTTAATTTTATTATTGACATCTGCACTCATATGTCTCATTTCAATTGTGAATACGGCCTATGTCCGAACAAATAACTCGATGTCAAGAAATCTGGCACAGAATTACTCTAAGACATTCTCATTAGAAGATGCCAAGAAATTCGGCTACACCCGAATAGTATGACAACGTATTTTGTTAGTTGCTCTGCCTGGATTATTTATTATACACCAAAAGTATTTGTTGAATATTAAGAATAAGTATAAAGTGCAAGACTGTTGTTTTTTTTAATTTATATTCGAATTATGTTGTTTTTGCGCTTACCTCTATGCATCTGGGGTTCGAAACCAATATAGGGGTCTAATCTTATCTGGAACCATTTTATAAACTACCAGGCTGGCAGGCACCCTAATCGGTAAAATGCTCGACGGATGTCTTTAGGGCAAATATAGCTCAGTAGATCTACATCCCATCCCACGTTTAAAACCTAACCTGCAATTTATCGGCAGTAAAAAGCTCGTCACAAATCAGATGTAAATATTCAAACACTTTAGAAATGACGGGAACAAAGGTAATGGCACAGTAATAATTATTGTCTACGTCGTTTAGATTCCCAGTTTAATTCTTAGCAAAGGGAATAGCCTATAATAATGAAGTGACCAAGCGCGGGCGTCCCGTACCGTGGGTAATAAAGAGTTTAAACAACTGCACAAGAGCAGTCGTCAGGCAGGGATGGGCAATTGGGCATGTACCAAATATTCAGCACACAGCTCATCCAGACCATAATTATTATATGCTTTGCCCAGGGACAATTTTAGTTATGTAGATTATTTTAGTTATGTAGATTATTTTAGATTATCACTCAAGCAGAACAATAGGCCTAAGATAGCATTCAAAATTTCAAACTCCGTAGGCCTTTGTTAACGATTATCTTCCAACAAAGTGAATGTGTAATATAATCATGCATGATTGCTTTCAAACAAAGAGAATACGTATAGACATGGACACGATTGTCTTCAAACAGAGAAATACGTAGATTATGGTAGGCCTAACGACGATAATTGTATCATTCAAGCAGAAGAATGCGTAGACGTAGTTACGATTGTTTTCAAATAAAGATAATACGTAGACATGGTTTAAAATTCTCTTTCTTACTTGTAAAACGTTTTTGGGTCAAGCTCCACGCTACCTCTGTGATCTTATAAGACTATCTCAGCTACCTCTGGACGTCCTCTCCGCTCTTTTGACCTTCTAGTTCCTCGGTCTCGGACTGCCACAGCACAGCATCGTGCCTATGCCTCTGTTGGACCTTTGCTGTGGAATGACCTCCCTGCTTTAACTCGTGCTGTGATGTTATCTGGGGCACCACTGTTTCTGCTCGTTCTCTTAAAACTTTTCTTTTTCGAGGGACCCTTCGCACTGGAAGTGCCTCTGATTAGGTTGTACTGCGAGAGGCGCTTTATAAGTCCGTAAATAGAATAGAATGGTCACAATCGTTTTCAAATAAAGATAATGCGTATAGACATGGCTACAATCGTTTTCAAATAAAGAGAATTCGTAGACATTGCTACAATCGTTTTCAAATAAAGATAATACGTAGACATGGTTACGAGTGTTTTCAAATAAAGAGAATTCGTAGACATGAACGAATATGATGATGATGATGATGGGTACTATTGTTCTCAAAATTAATAGGGCCTACGTATACACATAGTTACGATTGTCTTCAAACAAAGAGCATACGTAGACATGGTGATAATTGTTATTCACATAAAACAATATAGAATAGGTCTTCGTAGCTAGGTCTACTTGATTACGATTGTCATTATGGGAGAACAATTTGTAGATAAGGTGACGATTGTCCTCAAATAGAAGGATAGGCCTACATGTACGTAGATATGGTTACGAGCGATTGTTTTCAAATAAACAAACACCGTAGATATGGTCTATAAGGCGGTAACTATATATATTGTCTTTAAACAAAGAGAATATACGTAGACATGATTACGTATTGTCTTTAATCAAAGAGAATACGTAGACATGGTTACGTATTGTCTTTAAACAAAGAGAATACGTAGACATGGTTACGTATTGTCTTAAAACAAAGAGAATACGTAGACATGGTTACGCATTGTCTTTAAACAAAGAGAATACGTAGACATGGTTACGTATTGTCTTTAAACAAAGAGAATACGTAGACATGGTTACGTATTGTCTTAAAACAAAGAGAATACGTAGACATGGTTACGTATTGTCTTAAAACAAAGAGAATACGTAGACATGGTTACGTATTGTCTTAAAACAAAGAGAATACGTAGACATGGTTACGTATTGTCTTTAAACAAAAGAGAATACGTAGACATGGTTACGTTTGCTTCAGACAAAAAGATTACATAATAGGACACGACCCTGCTCATTTTCAATGAATTGATCGGATGAAATTCCTTACCACCGCTGCCCGTTTGAATGAGTACCACACCAATCAAGGTCCTCGGGTAGGCCTACTGTAACAGACCGCGCTAGCCCAAGATTTAAATCTCTCAAATAAGCCAATATCAGTGTGCGAACTGGCATCCTCATAGCCACAAGCTCAAGCCTCTTAACGTCCTCGAGGTCGATGCTCTAACCCATGCATAGCTAACCCGGCCAATAGACCATAATAGCCTCAACATTTACAATGGCTTAGACTCAAATAGACTCCCATAACAAACTCTTGCAGATCCTTCGAGTGACTGGTGTTGGGAGGCTTAATTAGGACTGGCGGGTTAGACGACCCAAACTAATTGTCAAGTGACCTTGAAGCCTTAATTAGGGCCTGATTAGGCCAGACAGCATGTGACTGAATTTTCCGATGCTTGCTCGAATGCAAAAAATTAATGCAAGAATCAAGATCCGTTAGCCTGTGTTTAAATTAATTTAACAATAAACGTAGGCCTACTCATCTAGTTCCAGGATTCAATTATAGGCTAGAGATCATTTTAGAACTACATATTGATTAAAGCACCACTGCTACAGTAGAGGATCAATGTACATAAATAAGTAAAACCAAAAGACCAATTAATCCTGTAGCTAGGAGGACATTCCGTCCCTGGCCCCCAACTCAGTTTGTGTGGCCAAATCTTGTATGTGTGGATGATGTATGGATCAATCATTCCATCCATCCATACATGTTTCCATACATGTATACATACATCCATATATATATATATATATATATATATATATATATATATATATATACATAAACACATGCATACCTATACAGACAACTAGCAAAAACATATCTTTCAAAGGTTCTTTAGGTCAGGCTACATAAGCTATGCACATATTTATGCATGTATGTAAGTACGTATGTATGTTTGTATCACAACATATAAAGCTCATTTTAAGGGCCTCTCTAAATGTAGGCATAAATAGGCTACACCGACAGTAGTTCCAGATAACTGGTATGAGTGGGAAACAGACAGACAGACAGACAGAGACAAAGACAGAAACAGAAGAGAGAAAGACAGAGAGAGAGAGACAGACAGACAGAGAGACAGAGGCTATAGACAGCGACCAATAGGTAGGTGACTTAATATTTCACAGACTTACTTACACCTGGCACATACAGGTGACTAAACACTGCAAGGTGCATACCGACGGACGCCCGATGGCATGGATCAAGTGTTAATGCCAAGGAGTAAAGGGAGGAGTTTTTAAAGTTAGCTCACATCGGGTTGACGGGAGGCCAAAACTGTAGACGATAACTTTTATGAGTCACGACTTAGAACGAACTGACAAAGGGGTCTACGAGCAATGTAGGCCTAAATGAAAGTCTCTGAAATTTATGTGCACCACACAAAAGCCGCGTCTGAAAGACCAGCTTAATCACCGGCGCCATATAGAATCAAGTCAGAAAAAGTCATGGCAGGTTGTTTGGTCAGCAGCCAGATGAGAATTCGGAAGGGGGAGGGGACCGGGGGTGGACAGGAGACAGCATGGTGCCATATGGTGAAAATCTATGGTGATTGTGGTTGTGGGATAGTGCAGTGATTTAACGGCTTGAAACCGATTAGGCAAATAGAAGCCTTTTAATATAAGCTTAAGTTTAGGAATCAATTAATCATTGCCTGCTCAACGGCCAACTAGTGGGAACTCAACGTAGGCCTATATGCTGCTTTCCAGAAGAAAAATAAAATAACGAAGAACAATCTCTGGAGCTAGTCAGCCCTGAGTCAGCAATCGGTATGAAGTGCTAGCGACTTCATTTTCTTATCCTCGGCATACGAGGGCGGGTGGCCAGTCTGCTCCCTCGCCGTATCATCTTCCCACCAACAGTGTACAGTCAGTGTACTCATTATAGGTGAGTTGGCTAGGGGTGCAGATGGAGTAGATATCTTGATCCAAATTGATGTCCTGGTGGGGATAAAATAAAAATAAAATGTTGGCATAAATGTGCGTTTTTCTATAGCGACCGTATGGCCTCCACTGGTTCCACTTCCACCCATTTTTCAATGAATTGATCGGGTGATATCCTTCGTGCACGTTCAGCTGCGCGATTGAATGGGAGATAAAATGCGGTTTCGACCTCACGATTATGTAGATATACTATACCCTATGAAGGACAACAGAAATTATATCCGTCGTCCTATGGGCCTCAGTGGCGGCTCCAGAGCACGATAGAACGCGCAATATTTCCACACTATAACTGGCTTTCAAATAACTATATTATAGTTATTTGAAAGGCTTGAAAGCCAGTTGTCGGACGTAGGCCTATCAGCTGTGCACTGGGAAAGGTAATTGACAAAATCAGCGAGGGTGACAGAAGACTGCCTCTGCGCTATGACCAACAGAAGGTAACGCTTGAACTTGAACGCAGTTGCTCAAAACTGACTACGACTAGTAAACTTACTAGTATAATATATTACAACAGCTGCAGTTGTCAGACATGCAAATACCGTTTTGTCATCGGATGTGTGCTAAAACGCACCTACAGGCACAGGCCCGCCGAGAACATTTTCAGAGGGGCGAAAGCCCAGGGGCCCGGCGACTTTTGGGATACCGGCAATCAACGGCAGAAAAATATTATAATCAGTTATGCAAAGTTTATGATTTATGCCTTTTAAAATATAATATTACGGAAACTTAACTACAATAGTTGCATATATAAATATAATTTTGTAGGGTTTGTACTCGAGCGCACGTACTATTATTATTTCAGTTTGTTTTAAAAAAAATTCTCATAGTTAGGGGCCCGTGACTGCTCTGCCTAGGGGCCAGGATTTTCTGTCGGCAGCCCTGTACAGGCATCTGGAACCTGAAACATTTTCCCGGGGGAAACCTCCGGACCCTTTTTCAAAGGGATACCGCATCGCGGCAGAGGTCGAGGGCGTTGTAGGAGGAAAGGAAGGGACTACGGTATAGGAAGGGGTTTGAGGGAAGGGAAACAAGGGAGAGATAAGGTAGTGGCATGGAAGAGGGTGAGGGGAGGAATTAAGGTATTGGAAGGGAAGGAAACGGAGAAAAGGGAGGGAGGGCAGAAAGGAAAGGGCTTGGGGCTTTACCCTACCCCCTAAACCTGAAATCCTGGCGCCGCCACTGATAGGCCTACCGGAAATTGGTGCCAATAATTTGAGTCTTTGACAAATTGTATCATATAATAAGTTCCATCTCTTGAACCATAGTCCTATATTCTGAACTCTAAGTTCCCCCCCAGGATCGAGTTCCCCCAGAAAAATTAAAGAGATGTAATAGCAGAGAGACAGAGTTTATGTACAGAAAGTGTGAAATTTATGGATAATTCCCCCCCCCAGGATTTATTGTCTACCCCTACTTCAGGGTGGATTGGTCGAGGAGGGGAAATTTTAGGTGGAAAACACTCGTTACTACCCCCCGAAAATTCCGAAAACTCTCGCTACTACCCCGTCAACGTTGCTTTCAAATATGTTGGATACCCCCCAGAACCCTAGATCCCCCCCCGACAGCAAGGGAGTAGATTAAACACTGGAGTTAATGCGCAGTGGAAAAGGACTAAATGTTACGCCTACTGTTCGTCTTCTCTTACTGGGATGAACTACAAGAACCCCTCTCGACCTATGACCTACGTGTCGAGTCGTTGCAGCAGACCTCCGCTACTACACACATAGGCCCCTATGTATCAACATTAATTTCATCTATGAATCACTGTCACATGATCAGTATAATTATTGGGTCACTTAGTAGACCCACACAACTAACCGAAGCGTCCTTCTAAATAGCTTGGGAGACATAACAGCTAATTGACTTAATTGAAGGCAGTTGACACGCATATATAAATATATCTATGTATCTTTATTACATCATGTACATGCAGTCACAATGCTATCCAGAAGGCTAAGCTTGTGTTTCAACAGTCTGTTTCCAAGAACAGTGCACACTCGACAGAGTAGGAAGTGAACTACATACATGTACTGGTGTCTGTATAGTACTTGACAGTTCTTTTTATTTCGAATTATGTACACTCATTGGCAATCACACAGACAAACACGAAACACTAGAACAGAATTCTTTCTTTGTCTCTTTGTACAATGTGACTTTCTTAGTTTAAGCTAAGCAGATATACAGTCATGTACGGTCCACAGCACTACACGTCCAAAAACGTTACTAAAAATGTTACTGTCTGCACTACAGGCCAGAGAGCTCAAGGCATCAGAACTGAGGGAACATTGGCAAAGTTCTTCATGTACCGAAATGCTATCAGAATGCAGAAGCTAGTAGAATAAACTACTAGCACTCCCCAAGATGGTTTCTGTGTAGGGATCTTGAGCAAGTCCTTCACTCACAATTGCTCAGCACCATCGATTGATGCTAGTCATTAGATAGTGGTGATTAATAAATGCATAATAATAATAATTATAATAAGAAATAATAACAATTACTAATAAAATGTTATTATGTCACTGAATGTACTAACTAGACCACTGACCATCCATCTTAGACTATAATTAACAACATTTATAACAATAACACCAACAACAACAATAATAATAATAATAATAATAATAATAATAATAATTATAACACCAATAATAAAAATAACTAATAATAATAACATCAGTTATAAAAATATATCTCTATGAAGACACTTTATATCGCACCTGTCAAGAACCTCGAAGAAAAGCTCTGCAAAAGGCACTTTTATGCAGGTCCTAATGTACAACTACTGAGCCACAGCAGTTCACCATCATCATCATCATCAGCAGCAGCAGCAGCAGCGGCGGCAGCAGCAGCAGCAGCAGCAGCAGCAATACATGAGAATACGAATGATAACATCAAAATAAATAAACATGTCTATAGATGTTGTGGTGGATAAGACATGATTCTCCAGGTTCCCATTAACAACTCCTGGGTGAAATATGCGCAAAATAGAACAACCCAACTGGCATCATGCAACACAGAAATTAACTTGGTTCTCATATAGAAAATCCTCATTATATGAATATCTTCTAACATTTCAGCCAAAGAAATCCCTCTGGATTATGGTAAGTAATCAGATTTACCACCACTCAGAAAACCTCATAGCAAATCCATAGGGTCACTCATTCAACATCTATGCAGGCTGAAAGGCTCGAAGAAGAAGAAGAGCAGTGCCTTAATCTAGCCTTAAAAGGCAGCCATTAGTATGAAGTGTTAGGGCCTTTGTTTTTCTTAACCTCAGCATATGAAGTTGGGTGGCCAGTCCTCTCCCTCACCATCTGATCTTCCCAATGACAAAGCTTGATGATGAATCACTAATTCATACAAAGCATGAACAATCCGACTGATGCAATAGAAACTAGTTATTATGCCACTATCTTTAACTATGCAGCATTAGTTAGAAGACTGTTTAGTAAGTAAGGCTGAGAAGGTCAAGCACAACAACATTCAAACAGACAACCTTTCTTCACAAGCTGCATAACAAAATGTTCGACAAACAGTTTCAGTCCAATGCAGAGGAGAAACGCTTAATTTCATCTTGCTAAGCAGAACATGGCATGTACACCATAATGCAGAAGTTTAGGACTCAGCTAAATTATGTATGCATGTCTAATTGTCTATGTTTGCATGCATGTATGTAGGTAGGTATGCATGAGTGTAATTATGCAATGTACAACTACATATGTATGCTTTCATGTATGCATGCAAGTATGTATTTTACATATGCATACATACACACATACATATGTAATTAAGTACATCTTTGGTTCTCTGCCTCTTAGGCAAGTTCAAATGTCCAATGTCGCCACTGTTCTCGTTGCTGGGCCTCTTCTTTCAGCTTCTTGTATCCACCTGTCATCATCCAATCTAGCATCATCTGTCTTGGTCTTCCTCTTGTCCGCCTCCTCTCCATTTTTTCTTCAATGACCATTCTCAGTAGTGAGTCTCCTCTCAGTGTGTGTCCAATCCATTTCCTTTGTCTCTTTCTTATTGTTTCATTCATTCATTCATTCATAAATTTATATAGCGCCCCTTCCAGAGGACTACTCAGAGGCGCTCCCGACTCCAGCACGGCCAAAAAGTACAGTTTTTGAGCTTAGTATAGAACGTTTCAGTAAACGTCCCAGGGAGCAGACGTTTTTCTGCATTGTGTGCATAAGGGTTCTTTCTTCTCCAATTCTCCCCATCACTTCTTCATTTGTTTGATGTTCCGTCCAGCTGATTTTCTCCATTCTTCTCCATGTCCACATTTCGAAAGCCTCCAGTCTTCTTATGTCCGCTTTCTCATGGTCCATGTCTCGTACAGCACCGAACTCCATATCAGTGTCTTTATCATTCTTATCTTTAGATTCTTGTTTAGTTTTCCTCTCAGTAGTTCTTTCCTTTTAATATTTATGTACCTAGACGCTCAGTGTAGTACCTTTAAAATAGAGAAATTTAACATACGTTAAAACACAACGGCAATCTTCAGACAAAAAAATGGGTCATGCCTTGTAAATTTACATAAAGGATCATAACATTTTGGAAGCTAACACAGACATTAAAAGTGCAATTGAATGTCTTTAGAATGTCAAAATAGGGACTGCAACATAAAAAGTCAAAATGTACGTGTATGCTTTTTTAGCAGCAGGTAGTTAACTGTACAGATCCTATCAACTATCGAAGCACACTGGCCAAAACTTTCAAGAAGATTTCACTGCAGTAAATGGATTGCATCCTACACTGCAATACATTACATTACAAGTGAACCTCACACTTGCAACTATCACAATTTAAAAGCAGGTTACCAGTCAGGTTACCAGTCAATCAATAACCATTATTTTACAAATACATTTCGAAAATTGATTATCAGACAATGTTTCTTAAACACCAGTAAACACAAGAAGCAACAGCAAACTTCACTTTAAAATAATTTGAAGAATTGTCATGATTCTATTATACTCAATTCTACAGAACAGCCAGCAAATAACGAAAGATTTAGACTCAGTCTTACGCATCATTTCCAATTAGCCTAGGAAGAGCAAGCACACCTACAGTCCTGCTAAGATTAGACTTGCAAAACGAAATGATCATCAGCTGACCAAATCAAGTCCAATTCAAAACAACCACAGACAACAGCAACAAAACTATGAAAAACATAGTAGTTTAAGAATTGTTCCATCTTCTAAAATAGCTCTTGAAAAAATAAAACTGCAGAGCACAGAGAGGCAGAGATAACCTCAGCAAAATGTCTAAAGTAAAAAGCACTGGCTGCATAAAAGATTTCTTTCAGAAGCAAGATAACTAGCCGTCAAATCATATTAAGCAGAAAGACAGTCATAGGTTTGTTAAATGTACACCAAAACTTATCATCTTCCCTTTAATTTTCATTCATGTACTTTAAATTTCCCAGCCAATATCTATATACGTCCCATATGGAAAACAGGCCCCATATGGGCATGCTATACCCTTCTGATAGGCCCATACAAGATGGTACGTAAGCATCTCGACGTACAGATATAACGGATCAGAGACAAGACTCTGGCCATCTTTACAACAGTTGACCTAGCTCATGGGTATGTTTTTAGCACAACTGGGCGTTGATTCCACAGTCAATCTTCATCACAGCTTGGAATTTTCGCCTTGTCTCAGTGGTTCGTCTTCATCACTGTCGGTGTCTTTGCGCTCTGTTCACGTTTCACGAACTGCGAGATGACCTGAGCCGGATACATCATATAGAAGAAGAGGTTCTTGTACTGGTCTGGCCACATATAGATGGTTGTATTCTTCAGCCAGAAAGGGATGTGGTCGTGCGTCGCTCCTGGCATCAGGACCGGGACAAAGCGCTTGTTGAGACATTTGTTCATCATGTACTCAGCCTGCATGCAGCGGTGGATGTAGAGCGTGTTGAGGGTCGACTCATTCTGCTGTGATTCGAGACCATCGTCAGGTCCTGTTACGTCCGTGTAGTACTTTGGGGAGATGAGAACGAGCACGTAGTCAGCCTACAACATGCACATTCGATACATATATACATATGATGATGAGTTCTCTGCCCAAAGGAAGGTCCATTGGTTTTTATGCCACCCGGGGATGAGGTGAGTAAGGTGGTTTCCTGTTGCCTTCCTCACAGACAACTGTGGGTGAGCAACTTGTCCAGGGTCGCTAAGCAGTGGCTTGAGGTAGATTCGAACCTGGGATCCCATGGTTACAAGGCACAGAACATAACCCTTGAGACAGAGTTGCCCAACACCAATCTTGTAGCTGTAATTAGTAACTTCTATTGCCCCGATGTCTAATGTCAATCAATGGTGCACCGAAATCAAGTCGTAATTAGGTCCATAACATGAAGCGCATGTTGCATGTAAAATGTCAATCTTAATTAAATTGAATATAATTTAGGCTAGCATAGAGAGTGCCTGTGATTTGCTTCTCTTGGAATTCAAAATCAATATTCGTTTAATGAAAAATAATCAAGCTGACACAGCCGCAACTTAATGGCAAGAAATAGAAAACAGTTATCAGCTTGTTCAGAGGGTACGGGGCCTACCTGTGGACCCGCCGGCAAACCCTCCTGGGGCCATCTCATAAGATGTACATTAGATGTACATTTCCTATATACATTAGTATATAGGAAACCACTACACAAGTTTACAATAACAATCACAGTTACAATCAATCAATGATGAATACTTCTAAACAAAACCATAAAGTTCTTCTTGGACAGAATCAATCAATCAATCAATCAATCAATCAATCAATCAATCAATCAATCAATCAATCAATCAATCAATCAAACGGAATCTATACAGCGCCCCTTCAATATCTCTACTTAGAAGCGTGAATCAGTCTGGATCCATTAGAGCCGTTCGTCAATCACAGTTTGTTAACTCGTATAATTCAGAATAGATCTGAGCCAAACTGACCACTTTGAATCGCTTATCGAACCATCCCATCTTGTCTTGTGACAGAAGGTGATTCTCTCGGACATCTATGCTGACACTGAAGTTGTTGCTCTTCAGACATTCACACATCTGCATCACCTTCTTCATGTGCTTCTTCGAGTCATCGGAATACGTCACGAAAACGCGAATGCTGCGCGAATCTACGACAGCAGGAAACACAACATCCGATTCATTTTAATTCAATTCCTCACCAGAATCAACTGAACATGTATAATATCGAAATATGTTCATTCATTGTAGAAATTTAAATAGCGCCCCTTCAAGGTAATCACTCAGGAGTGCTCCCGACGTAGCCCAGGCTAAAAAAAAGAACAGTCTTGAGATTACGATAAAACTTATGTTAGACATAACATGCTGCATTACACAGATGCACTTGCTGACTAGTAATTAAAAACCACAACAAAGACAGTTAACACAGCAGTAATTGTAATTGTAATTACGACTATTTATACAGCGTAGTTGGTAGCAAGCTACTTCTAGAACGCTTCACAAAACTGTCTACTGTCAGCGCAAATGTTAATGCTCGTAGTTACGTAATAAGTGCATTTTTAACTGTTTTTTGAAGCAGTGAATTCCATATACCATGCTTCACAAACTGCAAGTTTGTATTCTACTTTCTGAGCAGATTTATCAATGAAACCCTCTCAACAAACAATTATGAGAAAATAGCCAACAGTTCTATTCTTTAATATTGTTTTACTGACGATATTAATTCTTCTCATGACTGCAATCAAAATTAACGACCAAATCGATCACACTGAACAGATTTACGCTTCTAAGTAAGTACGTACCGGGGTATATTCTTTTTTTAACCAATTGCTAATCTCACTTTGGTTTACATCTAACAAATAGTTAAAAAGTATAAACTATCCTAACAATAATTGTTTTGCATATATCAGGCTGTCACCTGGGGGATATACGGGCACAGGCATGGGGATGAAGGGAGTAATGGGTGTGTTCTGGACAACTAGAAGAGGATTACAGTACATTAAGTACCAGTACCAGTTCAGTTTTACAGTCAGATCCAGAGACCTATCAGAATGGCTTTCGTGTGAAAATTGAAGGCAATTTCTTCCTAACAGGAAATATTATAGCTAGCTGTATCACATTGCGGAATGCTATGTGATACAACTGTCATTTGGTCATGTGCCAGTTGGTCTTCCCATCAGCATTGATCCAACAGACTTAATTACTCAACGTTTACTAACTGAAAAACGTTCTGTTCTTAATGACATGAGGGAGACAGTATAAAGGATAACACTCTTGCCTGACCCGGTTCGATTCCCATAAGGCGCCCCGGGTGACGCTCATGCCTTCATTCCCTAGGTTGCAGCAAAAGTACAATGAGCTTGCACGGCTGCAACTTTGTTGATTTACGTCTTCTGTAATTTGTGTTCTTGTGAATTGTTTAATCGTCATAACATGTACATGTACAGCTCAGTGCATTTGTCAGGCGCTTCGCTAAAGAATAAATATTATTATTATTATTATTATTATTATTTAGTATACAGGTTAGTGCAGATTTGTTTTCTATTTGAGCAGCGCAACATAAATGTTAAATTACAATTACAATTTATATCAATAAGCACAGGGTTGTAATGCACAATAAAGAATATGGCATTTATGTAGCCCCTTTTCCATATCTCAACTGGGCGAATTTATCACTACATTGCATCGTCGTGTCTTACTAATTTCATTTCACACTACATTACATTAAGTACCTTTTCTGAACGGCTTCTGCTGGAGAACGGCGTAAGACGATCCGGTGTTGCGGACAGGGGTTGTTCCATCCGGATTCTTCATCTGCTGTTTCTCCGTCTCCAGCAACTCCAGTTCCTCCTTCGACAGAGGATCCGTAACTCGCTTACTCGGATGATGTGGAGCCCTTCCGGGCGAAGGCTCCCTCATGCAAATGGCTGCGTCCTCAGTGGCGGTCCCTCCGTTTGGCCACTGACTACGACTAAGACAAAAGCAACAGATATCACTTCCCTTACCGGCGCAGTCTGGATTTTCTCTTTTAGGATTCTGTCCACCGTTTTCCGTCTTCCTTTCCTGTTTCACAGGCGACCGGTTACAGGCTGGCGGAGTTCCTTCCGTCTTGATGTCGCACTTCAGTGGTTTGTTCGGGAGAGGAGACGTACGAGGACACAGTTTGTGATGACCAGCACAAACATCCTGTCTCCTCTGTAGCTCGTTTGTTCCATGAAGCATGTGTAGACACGGATTTTTGTCACAGCTGTTATGTCGTAGATCACAGCAGCGGCCGTGCTCTTCCTTAACCAGGGGCTCAGCTTTAACGTAACAGGATGACAAATCCAGTGGCACATCCTGTAATCTACTCACAGCACTTGTGCCGTTACCAATGTACAATCTTTTACAGCCGTCCTCGTGACCTAGCGTTGGCAAACGGGTTTCTCCTAGGCATAGCCCAGTGTTCATTGGAACTGGAAACTCGGCCCCAAATTCCCCGCTCTCGTACGAATCAAGCCGAGTGTAACTGATGGAGTCGTCCCCGGCTGCAACTTCTAGGCTGTTGTATGTCGAACCGGAGGAACAGTTACCATCGCTCGGATCATGATCATGACTGCAGACCTTCGACAAAAGCTTACGCTGATATTCTGCCGAGGAAAGTATGGTAGGTGGATTCTGAAAGTGGTGTAGCGAAGGGCAGTTGTCCGAATGGTGCTGAAAACATATTTCAAAGGTGCAGTCAATTCAAGAAGTTTTCAAGCTTGGTTATAATTTATATATGCCTTTATGAAAATCATCATCATCAAGGTTGTACTGTTCTTAGTGCTCCCAATGACACATAAGGAAGACCTAATGCACTCAGAAATATTCACACACATACATATAATATACAAATACATATTCACATTTTGGTGTGACCATGTGCACATTAAAAATTTAATAATAATATAATAATATACAGTTATAAACACATACATAGCTCCAGAACTTTACACATACACACATAAATATATACACATACAATATGTATATACCTTGTACTAATGTCACCTCAGCCAAGAAAAGGGGTTGCTCACCACTGACTGACTTACAAGCATTTTTCGTTTTAAAAATGATACTTCAGTAAGGCTAGAACTTCAATAAATTTTGGTTGAATATCTATGCATATTTTGTTAAGGAATTTTGACATGTAAGATAACTGAAAAATTGAAATAAAATCACCTTTTTAAAACTTAATTAAATATGGAGCGTGAAGCAATTTATGGGTGAATTTCATGCATCACAATTCATAAAGTGAAATGCCAATTTTATGTAAAAAGCTGAGAAATTGTGATGCAAGAGTCAATTTCTAAATTGTATGGCTCAAATTAAAAGGATTTGAGCTATATACTAAACAGCAAACAACAGGATAGCTGATCCTGTAAAGTGTCTCGCTCTAAAAGTTCAAGTTCTTCTAGCCAAAAAATTCATTAAACAATTCAACAACTTCACGCATTGATTGAATAACTAAATGGCAAGCTTGATAATGAAATCTACTCTCACTCTACAAGCTATTCAATGATGTCAATGGGCATAAGTGTTAACTTAAACAAAACCAAAGCACTAACAAAGACTGAGAGCAGTTTGATAACAGTAGCAGAGTCCATCAGTCCAATTATAAAACAGTCACCTGTTAAGTTGGAATTTATGTTTACATTAAAATAAAGTACTGCAAGTTTCACATATTTAAACAGTATTGCTTCCTGATATCTATCCTATAGTGTTTATAGTCTAGAAAAGGCTTCTGTCAGGTGATTTCTAAATATCTATCCTTAAGTTCTCATAGTCCAGAAGAGAAATCTGTCATGTGACTAAGTGTTCATCGTCAACAACTCTGTCGAACAAACTTTCTGTAAACTCAGAAACTCACAGAAAGACTTGGTATTTTGCACCAGAATTCTTTACTAATAGAGTGCGGATTTGTTAATACAAAGTTTTCAAGGGGGAGGCAAGCCTAATGATACTGCATGTAAACCAAGCTATACATAAGAAGGGCTAATGCTGAAAAAGTCAATATTTAGCATTTAGTCTCATTTTAGTCTTCAAGGGGTCTTGCCCCAAAATATTTAGCTGATGTATTACTCCGGCCTCTTTCAGCCTCCTCCCATCAACCACTACGCTCATCAAACAGACTTGAGCTTCTAGTTCCTCATACTAGAACAGCTATGGCTCAGTCCCGGTCCTTTACCTCAATTGGTCCCTCTCTTTGGAATGCACTGTCTCCATCTACTCGCTCTCGAATTCTAGCTAGTAACCTCTCTTCCACCTTTGCTTTTCTCAAAACCTTTTTCTTCTCTTTGGCCTTGCGCACTGGGAGCGCCTCTGAATGGTTCACCCTATGAGAGGCGCTTTATAAATGTTTGAATACAATACAATACAATTTAATATACAGTAGTTCTTGTACAGCACATTAACCAATATGGAGTGTTAAGTTAACAGCTTCAGGGGACATAACACCACATCATGTTAAGCAGAATGATACGTAAATGAGAAGCATGTAAACGAGTGTGATCACTGTATACTTTTTGAAACTATTAAAACCATTACTTAAACATGGCTAACATTGTAAGTGCTGGGAAGTATAAACATTGTGTGACACTTGCAGTGAGAAAACTTCCATATTCATCCCTGTTCAAACATTTAGCAAGACAGTGTTATATGCAACAGACAATAATAATGTGTTTTATACTGTTTCACAAATTTTAGTACACATCGTAAAATTACCGAAATCGTTGTCGAGTTGCATACGCTGTTCAATTCCAACAATGCCTTATCAAAAAACCCATCTGCAAACAAGTTACACTAATAATTAATTAACTGAATTCAACCAAATTTATTTCATTTAGCACTAGCTAATACATCGTTATGCTATCCAGCATTCTCAACCTACTATATAATTAAGCAACACTACAATAACCATTTTAAAAACTGTGCCACTAAACATTGCATTCCGACAGCATATGGTACTTGAAATTGTTCCTACCATAAATACTTTCCTGCATAGTACCAGTAGAATAACTATGCTTTCTGCAATGTTCTGCAAAGTTGTTACCATACAGAGGTCGTTAAACAGTAAACAAGCAAGCAAGGAAAGACAGTAACAATGTTTCACTTAGTGAAGCAGCCATGCATAGTTGTGTCCCATGAATATTGTAAATCAGCTATTTTCAAAGATTCAGTCTGCTCCAACAACTCCAATATGACTTTGAAAGCCAAGCTATGGTATTGGTGGAGTACCATAATAGTTGGTTTATGACATGTTTAAATCAACATAGGTGCCCAGTCATTACTCAGGCTTAACAGAGGCACAAAAGCAATCCAATAATACAACAACTTTCACATAAAGGCAACAACTTTCACATAAAGGCTACATGGCCTAATCAAGGATCTGAATACTATCATCATGCATTTTATTAAGCTCTACTATATAACAACCAAAGATCAATCGAAGGTGACGAGCAATTGCTCAAATTCTCGACACAGTAAATGTTTCAGAGGAGGTCGGACCTGTATTCTCCACTTTACAAGGCGAGTATGAGTTCAAGTACTTTGGTCTCAAGTACAAGTATGAGTACAAGTACTTAAAAACTGTACTTGAGTTGTACTTGATTACACCTACAGTAATCAATGGGTACTACACTTACAACAAACAACAGGAAAATCATTAGTAACAAACACCAACTTTCACACATTCATTATTATCGCCAGCATCGTCCATGGCATGCCCGCCCCTCTCTTAAACAACCTAACATAAACTGCCAATTATATAGACAATTGATATGCAGGATTCAAGTGAGAGTTTGAAATGCAAGCAATGTATTCAGTTCAAGCAGGTTCTAACACTCATTTAGATTAATATTCATCTTCCTGGTTCATCTTTTATATGTTCAGATCAAGTCTACTGCTTTTAATTCGGTCGCTAAAAGCCTGTCTAGCTATTAACTATGATTATAATACATGATACAAATGCTTCTTACTGTTATATTCTTCCGCCAGGACTCGGATACACGCCAAATTCCTAATCTTCTCCAGTGCCTGTATGAACCTCTCCAGAGTCATGTCGCTTTTAACGAGATACTGTTCAAAGAGACGGATAGTAGGACTTCCATGACGGGAGTTGACCACCGTTTCTCTCAACCACTACAGCATCAATTACACAACATGATGTATTATTGGGGTGGGGTGATAATTGAATGGTATTTTTACACCGGCACGAAGAACAGGAGGACGCGGGTTGAATACCAGCTGGCCACCGTAAGGTTGACTCAGCCTTCCAATCCTTAGGGGGTGATGGCACAATGAGCAGCAGTAGGACAGTTCGGCGCCTAACAGGCTGCCAATACAGTTACAAAATCGACTCTTGTTTAACTTGTTATCATGAGTTCCTGCTTATTCGATGTAAAATAATACTGCAGTTTGTCAGTTTGAAGTAGATAAACGAATATAATATATACTGTCAATTCTGGAAGGGAATCAGTTGGGCTAGAGCTGTCTATGTGTGGTTTTCTAGCTACCCAAGCACTGTTTGTTCATTCATGAATAATTGAATATGCAGAAGCATACACGCTATTATTATTACACATTTATTAAGTGCCACTATCTAAAGACCAAGCATCAGTTGATGGCACTGAGCAATTGTGAGCAAAGGAATTGCTCAAGGTTCCTACACAGCAACCATCTCAGAGGAGGGTTGAACCTTTATGCTCCTCATCACAAGGTTCTTTTAGTTGTGGTTTTACAACTATAATAATACAAGTATACATATACATGGATACACAAATTAGCCAAATAATATACATATTTATCTCACTCAGCAACACTAGATTCACTTCAAAGCATGGATAAGCAAAACAACAGATGCAGATGTCGAGTTGGAGGCAAACTGCATAATCTATGCAATATATGCGTGAAACTGCAAGATTTCACAAAATAAAATTATACAGTAATAAGACAAACTGATATAACTGAGGTAGGAAACAATGACAAAAAGAATTGTTTCTGATGTCTTTGTGCTTTCATTCATTCACTCATTCGTTACAAAGATTTATCTAGAACCATCTGCCTACATACTGAGCACTGACAACATTGTTGATTGATTTGTTAAATAAATGTATGTATGTATGTATGTATGTATGTATTTACGACGATTTATATAGCGTTGTTGATAGCAAGCTACTTCTAGAACGCTCAACCAGTAGCGGCAGCCATCAACAGGCGCCCAGCCCTCATGTAGGACAATGAGCAGCCCGGAGGCGCCAGCCGTCAGGTTGTGTGTTTGTATTGTATTGTATTGCATTGTATTGTACTCCACGTTTATATTGCGACCGAGCCACCCGCAGAAGAAGTCCACAGCCAGCTTTTGAGCACTTTTCTACAAGTGATGATATATAAACATCATAAATGAATTACATCACACATCGTACAAAACGTTTGTTCAAAATTACAGGAAAAGCATCATAACTACTGAACTGACCATTACATAAATCTCAATTATTTCATTTATATTTTCAATTATTTCATTTGCATCGTATGTAGACACTGCATAGTATTCCTGTACTTCACTATATTATAGTGAAATATTTGTGGATTAATAGTCATCTGTTCATCACTGTGCTTCTTCCTCAATCACACTGAAGCCTAATGAGCACACACAGACTCTGTTTGAACACCCAGGGCAAGTTGTTTGCACACAAGTTGCAACAGTGAAATTTGGCATCAGTGTTAGCTAGGACCTCGGGAATCATCCACTGCCAGCTGAAACGCCTAACTGAAGTATATAAACATCTCCCAAGTCCCATTATTATTTAATATGAGATACTTCAGTTTCACTTTTACTATATACAATGAAGCCTTTATTCATAGGCTAGCTGTAATAGTAAGTGAACATTATAGCAGCACAATCAACTGAAAAATGGCTGAAACTGTGAAACAGGAAATTGAAGCCACAAACTGTCATTGCGGCAACAGAATTTTATAAAAAAAGAATCCTTAAATATAGTGCATTACCTCAATTTGCAAGAAAAGTCATTTTCACAAAGCAATGATCGGAACAATTAAACTGCAAATCAAACTAGCAAGCAGGCTATCACAGAACAGAAGCAAGACTGGTATCATTCACATAATGGACAGCGTAGTTCTTCCCACATATCATGCCCAATTGTTTTATCGTAACATTCCACATCAAAATGCGATGCACGCCATCTCTCTAACTTCAGAACCTCGCTCTACCTCTGACCTCTGTGTATTTCAAACCTCAATTGTAAACTTCTACTGCCATAACAATTGAAAAAGATATAAGATCAAGTTTCATCAAAATCCAGACAAACTGGTGGTTGCAAAGTTGTAAGCCTAAATACAGCACACATGTAATCTAACTTTCAATGGGTTTCATGAAGTATAACTGATGGTTAAGTTGTAGATAAAAATCCAAGTAAACAGTTAAACTGGGACCCCATTTCAAAACTACTTTGGAAGCCACTTCAAAAACAGCAATCATGTTGCATTGCAATGAAGACATGTTCAAAAACTCAATTTAATTACGGATCAATGCAAGGCCCTAGGCATCTTGCATTCGTAGGCCCCAACTGCAAACGCTGTGTTAAAGCTAAACACATAATTATTAATTACGCATTGACATTATTTACTGACGTCATACTAAATTATGATTCACGAACACACCCAGTTTTGATTTTTTAGATCTCAATTTATAGGGAACAACCGGAAATCGCTTCGGCCATTTGCCCCGGCCGGATATCGGGTTTTTCGGAATTATTCGCCTCGGCAAATAATACCCACGCAAATACCTACAATTTTTGGAATTCGATCAATCTCAAGATTATAGTTACAATTTACAAATAAATTACACAACTGAACTAAATTTCTGCAACAATTTAAGTATTTAACAGAAAATCGCTATTCAATTATCTAATTGGTTCATTATTACAGGTAAAAAAAATAATGTTTATGCTGATCTTTTTTTTATTACATGTAAAAACGGTACTCGGTTCGTACCCGGATCCGGCAAATAGTACATCCAAATACTCGGATTTGCTACCCAGTAGAAAATGTCTACCCGGTTGTTCCCTTTCAATTTACTTTTGTAATGTTGATTATTTAATATCCTGAATATATACACATTACACAAGGTCTAATGCAATATTTCCAGTTTTGCTTTTACTATGATGTTAGGATGTTATATGGATCAATTAAGTTTAATGGGCAATGGGTAAGATAATCAATGTGGGTCCTATATGGGACATAATAACCATAACCATAACCACCATAACTAGGGCTTAACCGATTTCGTTTTATTTGGCCGAATCCGGATACCGGATAGTGTAGGCCATTATTTGCCGATTCCGGATCCGATTCCGAATAGTAAAAAAAGATTGTAATCTGACCAAATAGACGAACATCGAAGACCAGTCACCCAATTAACGGGTGTTTATCGGCCACGACTGTGGTCGATTTGACAGGCTGCAGATCGGCTGGTCAGTGAATGGAGTTGCAAGAGATCTCAACAAGACTCTGTCTGTCTATCCTTCAGGCTTGAAAAATGTTTCACACCGTCGCCGACTGGTTCAGGGTTGTTGAGAGTCAACCCTCCTCCCCTCCTGTGATCAATGTATCTATTAAGACCTCCCTGAACTATCTGATGAAGGCAGTCACTGTATAGGGAGAACTAGCAGAGGTCATTAATAAAGCCATCCCAGGCTGATAACGGCAGGCCACGACCGTCATTAGCTATCCAACTATTAAATGATCTGTGTGAGAAATCATCACTGAATGGCCTAAAGGCTATACATTATTGTTATAGTTTGAAAACCTTCAAAAACATTGTTTTACTAATCGGCAGGTTAGAAATTCCAGATCCAGATAATTCCGGATAGTCCAAAATCGGTTTGCCGATCCGGATTCCGGTTAAGCCCTAACCATAACCATAAATGTTATTGCTTCTTGTAGCACAAAATAATATAACAGTCCAGTTCAAGACATTCGTTGATTGACAGGAAGCAACTGGAGATAGACCCTTAAGGGACCAAAGTCCGACTGACAGGGTTACCCAAGCACACAGAAATGATAGCAACTGGTTATCTACCAAGTGTACATGGTCTTATAATTATTACAAAACAATTTGAAATTTCTTTTTTTCATTTTTCCATCAAATTCAATCATTAGACTTAAATTTTCAATATCTGATTTTCAGACTTGCATAGGCACCTGAGATGTTCATAGGCCCTAGGCACAGTGCCTACTGTGCACAGTTCCCACTGTTCCGAATGGATAAAACGGACCTGGATCAACGTACCCAATTCACAACACAAAGAGATGATACAAGTAGGTCCCAGTGTCATCGGTTTTAGCAAAACACTCATGACATGCTAGTAAGCAGTTAGTCAGTTATCCAAACACTTCATCTAGCAACTTTGAAGTACCTAAAAAGTTTTGTTGCAAAGAAATTCAGTTTTTGTACAAAACCAAATACAGTTAGAATTTCTCAGAACCGCTAGGAAAAACACACCCAGCTAATAGTAAACAGCACTTGTTGACTTAAGTACTGTGTGCTCTTTCGAGATCCAACAATCAGAATACATATTAAGATAATCTATTCTTAGCAGCTATAACTGATTAAAACTGGATGAACTTATAAAACACTTATGAAATATTACAAAACACCAAATTAACCAATTATGAAAGACAGTAACTAGCAATGCAAGTGTAATTTATTTAATATTTCATGTACATGTACCTGTGTTTCAAGAGCCGAGATGTCTAAGACTTCAGCTAGAAACTCCCAGTTAGCGCCGCTGTGTGTGTCGAGGAAGAGTGCCAACTTGTATCGTACTGTATGAGGTACACAGGAAATCCTAAGTCGCTTCACCGCCTCCTCAAACGGCACTCGAGAAAGCGACATCTCAAAGCTGAAGAAGTTTAAACACAACTTCTTACTAACAAGCCAAAAACATGGCCAAAAACAGCACATTTATCCTAGAATGATACAACTTTAAACAAAACCTCACAGGCTACTACGAAAGTGCAGCCATATGTTAACTACAGCATGCCTTTGGCACAGAAACATGAGTTTTGAGTTTCTTACCCTCTGCAATATGAAAATCCTGTACAAATTGACTTAACCCTTTAACGATGAGAGTGCTCTAAACGTGACTGGGAAAACAATGCAGCTCGTCGTTAAGTGTCAAGATCACGGAGGTCATTACGTTAGAACTCCACCCTGTAATGATGTATGGGAATGACCGAATTACAGGTGACACTCTCAGCACCACCCAAAATATCAGGTCATTCAGTTTGATAGCAGTTTAGAGCAGCAGCCTTTGCTTCCTTGCACCTGAGGCATTTCAGCACATAATGCTACATAAATGAATTGATTTACAAAATAATACAATAAGGAGATCTGTCCCTCAGAGGTGGCTGCAAGTCTGAAGCATACGTGATTTCAACTTGTAACACTTTAATGACAAGCGGGATTTGTTTCCCAGCCGCTTTTAGTACACTCTCATCAATAAAGTGGTAACTTTATAACATAAGAGAACCAATTTATCCTACTTCTGTACTTGTCTTCCTAGACACTACTCATAAGCATTCTGATGTTAGAGGATCTTTTTAGTTACAAAACTAAACATTTTTGACCCAGAGACATATATCAACTAGCTATCTATACAAATATAAATATACACAAGGACATATTTATATAGATATATAGAAATATACTTGGGTAAACGTGTAGTTTAACATCGTAAATTATTCCATGTTTTCCTATCGTGTAGTTTAGCCGCTTTAGCGTCGTAAATTATATTAAGGCAGATAAATTATTGCAGTAAAACTGGAAGTTGGATGAGCGATGAAAACATGCTATAGTAGTACAAGTCAGTGTTGGATGAGTGATGAAAATATGTTATAGTAGAAGTTGGACGAGCAATGTAAACAATGGTCTTCAAGCAATCTCTTGTGAACTGGCTGTCGTCCTAAACACTTCTAGCCACACTTTCCGATCTTTTGAATGTTCATCCATAACCCTCCGACTTGCTTCAGATATACTCAGTCTTCAATATCTATCGTCCTCCTACATCGTCTGCCTACTCCTCCAAACCCTCTGTCTTTCTTGATGATTTCGGCTCTCTACTTTCACTCGCTGCTACTACTCCTAACAAATTCTTACTTACTGGCGATTTCAATATCCATGTTGACACTCCCTCTGACAATCTTGCATCTGACTTCCTGAACCTTCTGTCATCAGTCAACCTCGTCCAACATGTCGACTTTCCAACTCACGTCAAGAATCACACCCTCGACCTTCTCATCACCTCTGCCTCCTCCCTTCTATCTCCCAAGCTCTCACACTCTGCTCTCAACATCACTGATCATTACCTCATCATGGCCGACCTTGAAATTAAGCCTTTTTCTCGACCTCCTCCTTCTATTCACTCCTTCCGTCTCACCGGCTCCATTGACCGTCAAGCCTTCATCCAAGATATTCTCGACTCCCAGCTGATTCTCAACCCTCCGTCTTCCCTTGATGACCTTTTGTCTTGCTACAATTCAACACTTTCCGACCTCCTCGATATTCATGCCCCACTCATCACCAAACGCATCTCACAGAAAAGCAACCCTTGGTTCACTTCCTACCTCCAAGCTTTTAAATCTTTTCGCAGGAAACTTGAGCATATCTACCAGCGCTCCATCGATCCCACATCCAGAGCAAAAGCCCTCATCAACCTCAAATCAGCCACAAACAGATACCATAAACTCATTGCTGCTGCCAAAAAGAAATACTACTCCTCACTCATCCATTCCAGCTCCTCCAACCCTCGGCACCTCTGGAGAGCTGTCAACTCTCTTCTTCATCGCAAATCCTCCTCACCGCTGCCAAGTTCCATTCCCTCCCCGTCTATCGCTGATACCTTCTGCTCATTCTTCTTGGACAAGATCTCATCCCTTCGCTTCACGCTACAGTCTCTTCTAGATTCACACTCCACTAGCACTGATCCACTTCCCTCTCCAGACCCTACTCCTCCTGCCTCCCAGTCATCGCTCTCAATCCTCTCTCCTGCCTCTGAAACAGAAGTGTCACTCCTATTAAATTCTTTTCCCAACAAACAATGCGAACTAGATCCTATCCCAACCTCTCTTCTAAAAGACTGTGCCTCCGTCCTCATTCCAGTAATCACTAAAATCATAAATCTTTCACCCTCTTCTGGCAACTTCCCAATGGTCTTCAAGCAATCTCTTGTTACTCCACTTCTGAAAAAATCAAATCTTGACAAGGAAAACCTATCTAATTACCGACCTATCTCCAACCTTTCCTTTCTATCTAAATTAACTGAACGAATTGTCCTTTCCAGGCTAAACGATTAGTCGATTACCTCTCTTCTAACTCACTCCTCAACCCCCACCAATCTGGCTTCACTAAACACCACTCCACAGAAACTCTACTCGCCTCTCTGTACAATAAACTGGTCTCTGCCGTCAGCCATCAGCAAGTCTCCTGCCTCTGTCTCCTTGACATCTCTGCCGCATTTGACACCATCGATCACAGCCTCCTTCTTCATCGACTTTCATCTTGGTTTGGCGTCTCTGGTACTGCTCTAGGTTGGTTCCAGTCCTACTTGTCTTCCAGATCCTTCTCTGTTAAAGCATCCAGTCATTGTTCGCAACCCCTCCCGCTCTGCTGTGGTGTCCCTCAAGGTTCCGTCCTGGGTCCACTGCTCTTCATTCTGTACACTACACCATTAAGCCATCTCATAAAATCCTCTTCTGTTGACCACCATCTCTACGCAGACGACACCCAACTCTACATATCCTTCTCCCCAGCTCTTTTTCTACTTCCATTGCAAAACTACTCAATGTGGTTAACCTAGTCTCTCAATGGATGTCGTCCAACCTGCTTTGCCTCAACCCTTCCAAAACAGAATTCATCATCCTCGGCCTTCCTGACCAAATCAAGAAAATACCTGACCTTTCAATACACCTATCTACTAACTCTTCATCTCTTACCTTCACCTCTGATGCCCCTGTCCGCAATCTTGGCGTTACTTTTGATCCACATCTCTCCTTCTCTAATCACATCTCAAACCTCTTGCGCTCCTGCTTCATGCACATTCGTGACCTCCGCCGCATCCGACCCATGCTCGACTTCAAAACTGCCTCCACCATTGCTACCTCCATTGTCCACTCAAAGCTCGACTATTGCAATTCCCTCTTTCTCAACCTTGAAGCCACCCAACTAAAGCGTCTGCAGCTCATCCAAAACTCATTAGCCAGAGCCGTCACCAGAACGCCCAAGCATCATCATATCACTCCCATCCTCAAATCACTCCATTGGTTAAAAATCCCAGAGCGAATTCACTTCAAAGTCCTATCACTAACCTACAACTCCCTACAACACTCCCAGCCCAGATATCTCCGCGAACTCTTCACCATCCAGCCAACCCGCTCTACCCGATCATCCTCCGTTCTCACTCTTTCTAGACCCCCGGTCACTACTCATCTCAAGTTCTCCAACCGAGCAATATCCAACACTGCGCCGCGTCTCTGGAACGATCTACCTCCTGAATTCCGCACTTTTTCGGTTCCTCCACCATCATCGCCAATCATCCACCATCATCTGCCTCAGGCTCCTCTATCCATCACCCCCAAGGCTTTCCACTCGAAACTAAAGTCTCTGCTTTTCAAGAACTCTTATCCTGACTCATCTGATCCTGTACCTTCCAATCCTCGACCTAAAAGACACCCGCCTTAACATCTGCTGTGCCCTCTCTGATCCCCTGGAAACCGGACTCGGACCTCCCTCGGACTACTCTTTTTGGACAACCCCTCTGATTAGACGCAGCGCTCGTGAATAAGCTGGTGCCATGCGCTTGGCTTTCGAGTGGCGCTTTAGAAGTTTGGAGATTACGATTACGATTACGATGGCTAAAATATGAATAAAATAATTTATGATGTTATTTGTCTAATTCATAGTAAGAAAATAATTTACAATGCTAAACTACATATTTACTATATTTGTATAAAATAGTTCTAACTGGTCAGTATTAGCTGATCAGTGATCATCACATTCCAAAAGAAATCTAAATTTTAAACTCAGCACTAATTCTCACAATCGAACAGCAATGCCGTTTTAAACCTGCTAATGCAGCATTTAAACTTAAAACTTCAAACCTTAAACTTCACCTCAACCTGAGTTAAGTTCAACCTATGACTGAATTCTGTAGGGCCTACATATTTTGTACACGAAATTTTTATACGGATTTCTGGCTATGGCCACAAACCCCATACCAGTTGATCTACAGCTCAGCATACAACTATTACACATACTTTTAATTCAAAACAATGTACAGAATCACCCATGAAGCACCATGTAATTCAAAGCACAAAAATGATTGTTGGTTAAGCAAAACAGCGTCAAAAACTTATACAGATTATCCATGCCAATATCATAGCATACCTGAATCTGCATCCACTACACTCCAGAGAAATTTTAGAAATTTCATAACCTAAACTCACATTTATTTTTGCATTCAAATTTGAAATAAATTGCATTGCAATTCTCAGCAGAGCTCTTTGGACAATAAAGAAATTCAGAATTCATGATCACAACTGTTAGAAGTCTAAATACTAATTACAACATAATTTCTCATTCAAAACTAATATCGTTATTGTAAAGTACTGCTGAATTTGTACTAAAAAATTCTTTTATTTTGATAAGTACTCCTAATTTTTAACACTTGTGTAAGAAATAAGAGTTAAAAGTTCATTTTCAATTAATATGTTTGAATTATAACACTCATGGTTTCCATGGTAGTCACTTTGTGCCAGGGCTGCAAAAAAAAGTTTTTTCAAAATGAAAAGTTGGGTTTTTTTGTTTTTTTAAACAGTTTCCTATTTCGGATATAAAACTCATAAAAATGGCATGAATACTGTTCAAATTAATCAGATGCATAAATGAAATTCACTAGAACAGTTCTGTAGAATTCATGTAACTCAATTAACAAAGACGATACAACAAATGCAGTAGAGAGTTGAAGAGACGTCATTTTTGGCATGTAAAATTTCTAAATTTGTAAAAAAAAACAATTTTGCAGTTTTTTGTTTTCTTTCTGTTTTTTTTAAAACCAAAAACCAATCCTTTAACAGTCCTGCATTGTGCAACCACCTTGAACATCTATTACAAGTCAAGTAGGTCTTTGGATAACACGTTGCCAAAAGACATGAATCACCGTACAAACACACTCCCTTTCGATTTCAATTCAACCACTTCGGAACAGTCGACAGTAATCACAAAAATGTTACAAGATCACCTCTCTTATCGCAAGCCGCATAAATTATGCCAAATACTCGTATTAACAATTAAAACATTAGTAAATCCCAAATTATGCGCTACATAAATAACTACACGCTACACCATTTACGCATATTACAACCTCCGTTTTTATACGCTTTATTTCGATGTGATTACCTGCCACAGCAACAGCTCGAAAGAATAATACCACAAAGAAATAATTCAGATTTCGTAATTTTAAACCATTTCGAGAAACTAACGAAACTTAAATAAAAGACGGATCGTATACAGATGGTCAACAGATCAACAAGGAAGTAACTAAGAATAGAAACACGAACGAGCACTTTGGTAAGTATGTTCGTCATATAATCATTCGTTTATGAGAAAAACAATCTGACAAAAACACAGAAATGCTTACTTGAGCGATAATTGATAATTAAAGTTAATTATAAATTTTTAGAATAAACTAGTAAATATTTTTATATAAGGATTTGGGAATAAATAATTATTGAGAGTTGTCTTTGGGTGGGAGAGTAGTCTATGGTTGTTAATTAATTCAGCATAATCTCAAGATCTCAAGTAGCCTAGGCCTATATATATGCTAACTAAGAAAATAAAGGAACATGTTACCACAGTATAAATAATTATTTACACTGTGATTATTTAAATAATTGTAAATATTATATTATAAACAATAATTATTTATAGGGCCTACTGTGATGCTAGCCTACGTCAACGGGATATAGGCTAGCACTTGCGTAGCCTATTGTAGTAGAATTTCACACTTCATAGAACATAATAGCAAACAATATCACCTCTTAAAAAATCAGCAGAATTAGGCCTAACTTAATCGCAGTTTCATTCTGCACCGCTTTGCACAAAATTATAACAAACGCCAGGTAGGCTAAATAGGCCTAGGCATAGGCCTAATCCAAAACACCATATGCTGCAGATATTTACATGGTTTGAAACTGATCGAAAATCATCCTGCCTAACTACTGAAGATTTGATTTGTAACTTGGGGGTATATCTGCCTCCCAGAATAGGTCCATCCTAGGAACTACAAGTGTAAGAGAATTAAAATGACTTTCGTGTCTTCTTGTTGAATTAAGGTCTTTAGATTATTGCAGTGGCCTAGCTTTAACTATATATATCGGCCTAGAGTCTCTAATTATTACTATTAGGTCTAACCTATCACGATATTACAGTAATAAAATACAATAATTAGCCTAATATTAGACATTATTTTGTAGCGCGCTTTGTCAAGACAAGTACGTCTTTGCACGAGAGCGCGTTTGCGCTGTAGGCTACGTGTTCTTAGCTATAGTGTAATGAGAATAGCCTAGATGAGTTTTCAATTTTGATTTAAATTGGGTAGCAGATGAACATTGACGGATTAATTGTAGCTGGAAGACTGTTCCATTCTCTGGGTCCGGAGACAGCAAAAGCACGATTTCCAAACTTCCTCTTGGTGCGATGAACGGTAAATTAGTCTCCTCGAGTGAGTCGAGTTGCCGATCTGAGTCCTCTCGGATTTGAAGCAGAGCATGGCACGATCGAGTCGCACGACCATGGATGTCATATATGAGGTGGCTTCCAGAATGGATATGATACATGGGGAGGGGATTTTGAAAGCAATACGGGCGCGAATGGGAAGCCAGTGTAGTTGTTGAAGAGATTGTGTGATGTGGTCTCTGGGACCAAGACCTTTTATTAGACGAGCGGCGGCGTGCAGAACAGATGTTAGAGGTTGTAGCGTCGTTGTGGGAAGGCCATATGGCAGATTAAAAAAAACTTCTACATACATGTGATTAAATTATTCTGTGTAGGCCTACTGTTTATAATTTTTGGTGTTAAATATTGTTCTCCTTGTCCTTTCACTCTGTCTGACTTATATGGGGATTATGGGGACAACTCGATAAGCTTCTTCTTCCCATGAGTCGACTTAGACCTTTACCTATATAGCCTACTCACTATAGTTTCTATGCTCACTCACTGTTATGCTCTACACAGATTCCTACTCATTAATTACAATAATTGATTTACTACATGTCGCCATGACTGTGAACTTGATTAAGCCTACACTGTATCGACTCAAAATAAATTTGATTTGATTTGATTGATTTGAGATAGCTGAGATAGGACTGAATTGCAGTAGTCGATGCGAGAGATGACAAGGGCTTGAGTAAGAATACGGATGCAGGTTTCATCCAGGCAGCGTTTCACTTGTCTAATAATTCGGCGAAGGTGGAAATAGCAGGCTCTGGCAATGGAGGAAATATGTTGAGTCATGTTTAGATTGCGGTCTAGCAGTAGTCCAAGATCGCGAACCACTTCTGACGGTGGAATAGAACAACTTGAGTCGATGTGAAGTATTTTCAGGGATTTATCATCATCATCCGGGATAAAGAGAAGTTCTCAGTTCAAAATGGATTCGCCGGGGTCGTGCGAATACAACCGAGTTATTATCAACATCGTATGGCCATCGCATTGTAGTTCAAAGTCATTAATTATTTATCTGTCTTGGCTGATCTTTGCTTTGCCGGAACTACAAGTGATAGAACGGTGTTCATTCTATCTATTTTACGGGCTTGGACGTCTCGGAATCCTAAAGACGTATAGGCCTACTCGACACTGTAGATCATTGCATGACCTCGTAGTTCAAGGTCATTGGACCTGCTATGTTTAACGTTTGGTTTCTCAGGAGCTGAAAATGACAGACTTGTGATTCTACAGTAGGCCTACTTTTGTTTTATCAATTATTGTTTCCTGAGTCACGGATTCACACCTTCTGCCAACCTTTTTTTAAATTTAGGCCTATGCCTACTGTATCTATCCGTCATCATCCAGTTCATAAGCATTTGTCTGGATCTTCCTCTTATCCTGCTTCCCTCCATTCTGCCCTCAATGACGGTTTTCAAGAACAAGTCCATCGATCTCAGGCCATGATCAATCCATTCTATATGTCGCTTCTATAGGCCTAATTGCAGCTATCTTAGATCTTTCTTCACCAGCCAATTTTCATAACTGTTTCGTTTGCTATAGTGTTCCATATAACACATTATTTCCATCCTCCGTCAAATCAACATTTTGAAGGCTACCAATCGATTGCTTGATGTCCTACTTTCTGACCTTTCTCATGGTTCACTTTTCGGATCCATAACTTACAACACCACGCTCCATTTTAGAGTTTTAACCATTCGATTCTTTAACTACAAAACAACAACCACGTAGGCCTACATCTCTTTTGACAACAGTACTGTTGGTTAATATTGCATGTTGGTGATTTATGTAATTTTTAAATTTGCAAAAATATTTCCAGAGTAGAGATTGCAATAACTATTTTATAAAAAATGAGATTAGTCATAATTGATTACTATCGCAGAGGCAGGCGCGTTATACTGAACTCTGTCGGAAGCTGTTGGTGAATAAAAGAAGTTTTTTCCAAAAACGAAAGTTTAGGCCCAATGGTAGTCAGCCGCATCGCAATTGCAACGTCCAATAACGAAGCAATATCCTAAATGTAGCTGAACAGACCCAGTGATTCAAAGAAAAACAGGTAGGCTAGGCATAAGTCTTACGATCATCGATTTACCTGGTATGTCAAGATCACTTGAGGTGGTATAGGCTACGTACCAATTGACCCGTTAGGCCTACTTGACATTTATAGATAGCCTATATATAGGACTAATGGAGTGTAGGTCTAATTGCCGCAGAGAGTCGGGCATGTGTCTTTCGGATTCATTTGTAACAGAACATTCTAGACCAGACTCCGAAATCGCCTTTCTAAGACATATATATAGCCGCTTGGAACGTCAAGGTGAGTCATGTGACCTCACGTGATCCATGGAATACAATTACCGAAAAGTGTAAACACGGCAGACTTGGATTTTCTCAAGATACAGTGCCTCGGTCTCGAGACGTCTCGAGAAAGGTTTTTAGATGTCTCGGTCCTGGACCCCACTGTCTCGGTCTCGATCTCGAGGTCATTTCTTGACTTTTTCGAAACTGTCTCGAAACGAAAGTCTTGTTCTCTTGTAGAAGCGGTCTTCATAGTTCTCGCGCAAACTGTCGTTAGCTCTGAACTTATGATAATGATAGTATCGCGCTATTAAATTGTCTTGTGTCGAAAGGATAACTAGCTAATCGGAAGTGCTAAACAAACCGGAAGTTTAGAAAATCGGTGTTTCTGGTATTAGCAGATATTGAAAAGAGCGGTTTTAAGTTTGTACTATCTCGATATGCCATTAGGCCTACCAATAGTCGTTAATCGAAGATAGATTAGTCAATTACTAACCTAAAGTTCTATCCTCTAGGCCCTAATGTATGGCCCTCTAAAACTTTTTATGGTCGGCTGCTCGAGTTTATTGTACGAAAACAAGAACAACATTTTGTGAAGTGGATATTTCCGGGACAATTTGGGATCAATCCTGGACACGAGACGCACAAGTCGATTCCTGGACTCTCCAGGCGAGTCCGGACGGTTGGCAGTCCTATTGAAAACCCTAGTCTGGACACCGAGATCACCTTTCAAAGAATTATGGTCACTTCAAACGTCACGGTGAATGACGCTACGTAGCGTAGTCTATTGTGCAAGAAGTATAATTATCAGAGGTTAAAAATACACTATGCGAATTCCTCAAATCCCAAAATTATGTCCAAGTTTGTGAAATGATATTTATTATAAAACCATGTCACTCGCGTCCTTAAAGCACTTGACTGGCTAAAATCCCTGAGCGCATCCACTTCTGATTCCTATCGCTAACCTACAACTGCGTTTA
This sequence comes from Aporrectodea caliginosa, assembly GCA_020284085.1. Taxonomy (NCBI): domain Eukaryota; kingdom Metazoa; phylum Annelida; class Clitellata; order Crassiclitellata; family Lumbricidae; genus Aporrectodea; species Aporrectodea caliginosa. Next base: position 326,504 of record JACEVL010000675.1, read on the forward strand.
TGCAATGCTCTCAGCCAAAGTACCTTCACCACACAACCAGTCCGCTCTCCCGATCATCCTTCTGTCTCACTCTCTCCCGCCCCACGGTCACTGCTCGCCTCAGTTTCACATATCCCATATCCCACACAGCACCTCGGCTCTGGAATAAACTTCCCCTCTGAATTCCACATAATCCATTAGCTCTGTTCCTCCATCAATAGTGCCACTCTTCCATGGCCATGCACCGTTGTCTGCCTCAGGTTCCATTATACTTATAACCCCACAGGTAGGGTAGTTCACAGATGCATGGTCAAAAACAAAGTGCAAGCTAGAAACCAGGGCACCCCCTCAGTTTGTTAGACCTATCAATAGTAGTATTTAGACAAAATTTCAGCTGTCAATTCCAACGGAAAGACGGTGCTCACGGACTGTGTCACTTTGCCTGATACCGATAAAAAGACATTAACTGTGGAAATGAATGCGTCGAGCATACATTTCCGTACGAATGTATTTTATTTCACGATAAATCAAATATTACTGTAATTTGACAACAAATGTGACAGTAGAACAGTTAGTCAGGTTGAACTGTAAAATGTCAGTAGGTTTGAAGAATTGGAAATGTCCAAAAATGTAAAAAAATACATCGTTCTGACCATGAATGTCGATTGTTCCGGTTTTATGACTTCAACACCAGCTACAGTCTTAGAGTCTAGAAACTGCAAGCACTGCGTCAACAACAACCTTCTTTGTTGTTGTGAGGCAAATAGCATTCCTATTTGCCGCGACCACTTGGAGAAGACACTGCTTTTCTTCATTATTGGTGATGAGTCGGTTGAATTCCTCGAACAACTTCACACACCTCTGAGCCGTGTCATTCACCACTCTCAACTGCAGAATTCTCTCTCTACATTGTTTGTAATCGTCATTCTCGTTCCATTTCTCTTGTGGAAATGTAAGAAAGTAATCACTAATCTTCAGGTGTGACAGCAGTGTCAGTTTTCACTGGGTTGCAAAATCACCCAGGCAAGCCCCCTCCTTCAGTACCTCAGCAACACCTCTCACCTTCCTTTCACCAGGCTTTGCAGTTACTCTGTGAACAATATTCACCTTATCTGTTACTGAAAGTTGGTCTGAGAACAGTGCCAGACCTACAGCCTCATCTGAAAGGTACCACTAGTGGTTTCTAGGGCCTTGCTGGCAGCAACGCTGATCTCGGAGTCAACTGACTCATATTTTCCTAGATTAATCCAAAGTGACAGATCTTGTCCTGGAGCTTCAACTACAAATGGGTCCTTAGGCTGTAAAGATTAAATACATCACGTTGATCGCGAAAAGGGTAGACTTTGATGGCATACAGTAACCTGGCCATCCAACGTGCATGGTGAATTAGCTCAGGGGCTCTCCAGTGAATCATTAAGGGCTAACTTCCAAGACAACCATTTTCAGCTCAATGGTTCTTGGTAGTCATCTCTGATCTCTTAATCTGATTTTCTTTCAGTAAACTTATTGAGAAAACTGATTGCTGTTTTATGATAGGGTTCAGTGTCGGATATGATATTCAGTCCTGTATCACACTTTCCAAAGAAGCTTTAGGCCTATATGTCTGGAAGATTGGAATATATGGTGAATTATTAGTTGGACCGCAGCACAAGGTGAATACTTTGGCTAAAATCATCACATGGTGACGGCACGCCAACCACAGGAGCTCTCGACCTATCTTGTCTCCCAGAAGAAGACACACTCCGTTGAAGAGCTCAGTGTTGACAGAATGATATCAAAGCTCAAGGTTTGAACTTTGTCAGTGAGTTTCCACAACTCCAGAAGATTATGAATGGCCATGGATTCATTGTATCTTGTCCCACAGGCTACTTTCGGCACACCAAAAAGTTAAAGTGTTAAATATGAGCTCCTAAATTTCATTGGCAAATGGTAAATTTGAAAATTCACTTATGAAAACCTGTCTGCGAAAAACACAGAAAGTAGACACCATGACCTTCAACAAGAACTGTGCACTTTGTTCAAAATACCAGTAAGTAAGTAAGTATAACACAACAGACACTATTTGAATCTCATCTCCATGACAAATGTTGAGTTGTTGACCAAGTTATACGACACTAAGATTTACCGCTAATGCTACTATATGGTAATATTTCTATGTCATTGAGCACCATCTTCCAGTTGGAATAAGATGCTGAAATTTTATCTCAATAATACTATTGACAGGTCTAACAAACTGAGAGGGTGCCCTGGTTTCTAGCTTGAACTTTGTTTTTGTGAACCACCCTACCCACAGGCTTTCCATTCCAAATTGACGCCTCACCTCCTTAAGCATTCCGACCCTAATACATCCGATCCTCCGCCTTCCACACTTTCTCACATGCAATGAAACCCACCTTAGCAGCTGCCTGCCTCCTCTTTCTTGCCTCTGGCAACCGGAGTCGGAACTCCGCTGGACATCGCTGTATGGACAACCCTCTGATAGCACGCAACGCACTTGAGTAAGCTGGTGCTCTGAGCTTAGCTTTAGAGTATAGCTCTTTAGAATTTGGAGTTCACGATTACGATTAGGACAACGCCGACAATGATTGGCCATTGTTATTGTTTTGATGTGGCCCAACAATAATTCTATGTTGCATACTAAGAAGAAGAAGAAGTAAGGCCTAGGCACCGAAATAATTTTATAGCACTTGACATAGGGTGAACATAGGGCCCAATGTTCATGGTTTTTGTGATGGTGGGCCATCGGTTGATGCTTTGTGCATAGAGTCTGGAGCTAAATAAGTTGCCTATTACAAAATCAATGTTGATTTTCTGGCTGTGATCTGAAATTGGCCTGCCATTGCCTGATTCCATGAGTGTAATTTGACAGCGTGTAGGCCTACATCATAAACACCGAAATTGATAGCCCTATGTATATAATAATAATATATATAATATATACTATTATTATAGGCCCTGTATATATTTAGAATTGTGCATGTCAACATTATGTTGGCTGCAATTCTAACACCCTGGACACACTTAGCCTAATATTATTGCTAAATGGAATAAAATTGATAGGCCTATATGCGCTATTAGCAGAGATGTAGTACATATAGAGTGTACTTGTACTCGCATTTGATTACAATTCGAGAACAGTGTTTAAGTAATTGTACTAGTTTTTTGGGATTGAATAAGCACTGAACGAAACATGATATGCTTCTGGGGTCTGTGCTATTGGCCCAGCATTGCTTTATGTAGGCCTTCGTATGACTTGACAATTAAATATTTTACATATCATGAATTAAAGAAATCATGTCAAATTTGACTATCAGATAAGCAACATCCTCATTCCCTGGGAACATATACTATTATAGGCTAAACCGGAATTAAGTCAATATGGAAATTAGGCTACAGGTGTACGTGCAATATAATAATGGGCCTACACTGTACATCGCACACTTTGCAGTGCGCCAACGTAGCATTCAACATAGGGCCAGTGTTCATGGTTTTTTCATTGGCCCAATGTTGCTGTGCCGGTTGAAAAGACCAGACATGAACGAATTTGTCGATCAGAATTGGGGAATCCACGCGCGGTTGACTTTGACTTGGTCAGTAACTCGGTACACGTGCAGGTTTCCCAACTTCAGTCGAACACCCAAGACCTCAGATCTGATAGGCTATTCACAAAACCAACCATGGTTCCGGAATGCGGACTTATTGCTGGCAATGAGAGAAGATTTAAAAACGTTCGATTAGCACCTATTTGTAAAATGTTAAATTCGTTTTAATAAGAAGTACGGGGCCTACAATTCGAACTCCAAGAGATAGGTCTAATAATGTAAAGTAGGCCCACATGATTTTACTAAGGTAGGCCCTAGTTCAATGGTGACCTTGGCGAATGAGTGACATTACACCATCACTTATAGATCATGTGCTGACCCAAACATCCGTCAATAAACTTATGCAGAAGTCTGCATAATCGGTTTGCCATCTATAAGGATGCATTCATTTGTTTCATTTTGTGAGCTTACATATTAATATTTGGAAAATTGAATGTTATCAGCTAGTTAACTAGCCTACTGACTAATCAGCCATCATCGATTCTAGTTAATGGGGTGTTATTAATTAAGCGGGGCTTCTGCCCCTTTTGGGTCTCCCCTATTCCCTAGCCAGCGCACTGAAATGTATTATGTGTTATTGGAACTGTTATATGCATTGTTGCTCTGGGAAATAAAAGTTTGTCAGTCTTTTTGTCAATTCAGCAGCAAGCTGGAAGCAGTCTGCGACGTTTATAAAAAGAATTAATTTGGCTGTTATCAATAGCTCTTAATACGTAGGCTAGCTCTCAAACAGGAAGAGATATGCCATTAATTCATGATTTGCACTTAAACGCAAATAAGGAACCAACAGATACAGATTTATCATAGATTCAAACGTTGTTATAATTAAAACAAACAATATATTAGGCTAACGTGAAACATATGTTAAAGATAAACCTGTTTGGTCCAGAAAGTTCGAGCGTATACTATAATATAATTATGTCACTATATACCAGATGACCCCGCGGAACAACTAGGACTTTGGTGTGATGATGAGGTTTCATATGATGTGTTTGTGCCTCTACAATGTAAATTTTAAGTTACTTCAATTTATGAACGGCAGCTCGTCCACAATACTAGGCCTACGGCTTGTAAAACGCGAGTATTATAACCTACGCTTACCATAATTATACATAGACCCTATGCCATAAGTTTATGTACAGCATCTGTCAGCATGCATTATTAGCATTTTTGTGGCGTATCGCCTAAACTTTCTTCAAATGCTGATCCACCATGTATATAGGCTACATATTTAGGGTGGGGGTTTACGGATTCAACCCCAAATAAAATAATTGACGGAAAAAACTTAACTTTTCAAAACCGACCCGGCCCTTACTCTACGACCATGTCAGTGAAAGCCTCCCCCCAAATGGAAACTCGAAATTGCTTACTGGATATACGCCCTTGTTATGCACACAGACCCATGGCATACATCCTTCTCTTTACATTTGTTATGCAGACCTTAATCAATTTAGTCTCAATTAAGCGGCCTATATAATACTCAGATGAGGGTAAGCCTACACACGCAATGACCTACACTGTCAGATACAAGATAGTACACCACAGCCTATGAGAAACAACGCTTTGATCGGTGGACAAGGTTACACCACGTGAGCCGTTTCAGCGGTTCAAGTGATATTAATCTCGAAACCGAGTGTGAAATACCGTGGGAAAACTTTATTTGTTAAACCACACCGAAAGACCTTTGACCTATGTTCACTGGAACGTCTTATTACCCTCAATATACTCATGCATCGATATAATTTTATTTGAGATAGGAACTCAGAACTCTTTCAGGCCTTTCCGGATGCAGAAATATCAATGAGGAGAATCACGAATGCGTCCCATTCTGCATAGTTGGTGTAGCTGAGTGCAATTATACGTCTCATATCTAGTTCGTGGCAGAATTTAGGTAAATGTAGCAATATTCCGCCAATGTTTTACCTATACGTCACGTTTGAAACAATACGTCATAACGGAATATTAGTATTATTGTTCTGAGCAAAACCACGCTTCTAAGAGATAGAGACAGAGTAATAAGAAGAAAAGGAAAGAGGGATTAGTCACGCCGTCCTCTGGACTGACAGTTCGTACCTGCCATGGTCAGGAGTGTCCTGAACTTCGTATACTTCCTCTGAGACCTATCCCATCAACCTTGGCATTCATCGATATCCGATGAGATGCTAAGGTCTCCCGTCCGCACGATCAGTGTCATTCAGTGACTCGACTGCGTTTTGTCAGTACATACAAGCATCATACAATAACGTGGTTTTCCAGGCAGTTTCAACTTATTCGATACCTGGCCAGATCATGTTGGCCAAACGCGCTTGCTTCCAGGACTCCACCCGAGACTCCGTTATAGGAAGCGTACAACACTCCTCTGACCCCTTAGGGCCTAGGCTAGTCTATAGGGACTTCGTGCTATCCTCGCTTGCCGTCCCAATTTCATCAAGGTATTGGACCCCACGGTATAACTCGGATTCGCCACTGGTAGTTCAGCACGCTAATAAGGTTGCTTAAGCAAAACTACTGTCATTGCCATGAACATTTGATGGGGGCCGATGCGTAAGCTAAGTATAAGTATATATTCTTTATGAAACCAATTTGGGTCTATAAGGGTCCCATATGAGAATAGAGGTCCCATGTGTGCATGTTTGCAGGGATATGAAGCAGAGGTGACCACTATGAATGGTACCACAAAGGCACTATAGAAATGTTTAGCCCCATGGATACTTCAATTGAATGCGTGCAATTCTGATGAGAGTAGCGGTGACAGGAAATCAGGAAATTAGAAATGATCACGTGCGCTCGCACTGCCACATGAACCGGATGAAGGGTCGCTTTCAGACGGAGGCTTCTTTAACGGTTCGACTTATTCAGATTGATGCGGCGCTATAGCAAATGCCGCTACGTCAATGGACGTAGGCCTCCAGTAGGCTTACCCGTCCAGGTCTGTGTAAACAGAAACCAATTGGACCAAATACTAATCGTAAGACCACATTGACGAACGACGTGGATGCAGCTGTGAGACGTAGGGACCATATCTGGAGGCAAATACTCTGAGCATCAGTCCAGAGATTTCGGGCTCTGCAGAATCTATTGACGGATTCCATGTGTGCACACAGATCGAGTATGATCTAAGAAGTCAACAAGACGCTCCATCCCCCTGTCTGTATCGCTCATACTATTATGTGCCTTTGCACACACATATACACGCACACACACGCATAAACACTAGACGATATACATATTATATATGTATGTATATTCTTGTGGAATGTTACAAACGTATATAAAATGTCTATGTAGGCCTAAATTTTTCTAACATGAGTAGCCTATATTTTGTAAATGTATACATAATTAATAATTATAGCCTATTTGTATAAATATAAACACTAAGCTTATATATAAAAATTATAAATTATATAAAATATTATATACGATTGATAGCGTTAGACCTATCTATTTAGGCCCATAATTGTGTATTTTTTGTGTATTTATAAATTAACAAATTATTATTAATATGTCTGTAAGGATTCGATATCATAAGTATTCATTCATCTCCGTCTCTGTATATTTCTTTCTTCTTTCCAAGTCTTCTGCCTTCCTTCTTTCCTCCCTTCCTCTCATCTTTCATTCCTTCCCTTTCCTCTGTTCTTTCTACGGCAGAGTGCTATCGTTGGTCGAGCCTACGTTGCAAGTTAGGCACATAATTGAAATTCATCAGTTCGTTCTTTCGTCGAAGCTAATTCTGTGTCTGCGCACGCGTCTGCAATCTGAGAAAATTGCGCACACAGCTGCACTCTGGGAACTCGGAAAATTGCGGACATCTCCAATTTTGCAATTCGATAAATCGTCTGTTGAAGTTTATATGCAAATGGAACAAGAAAGAAGCATTCGTCTAATGTCACTCTGCGCAATTTTCCGGAGCGCCTCTGAGTAGGGATCTTGAAGGGTCGCTATATAAATTTTGATTGATTGATTGATTGACGAGATTCATTACTCACTTTCTATAGGGACATAAATATTTACACATACATAATGTACATGTATATTCACTCATATATATATACATATATAATGCATTTGCGTAGGGCCTATTTATGTATATATATATTTAAATATACCTATATATGTGTGTATATTGTGTATATGTAAATATGTGTATGCATATGAACATGAACGGATTGATTACCTATGTGCTTGCTAATTCACATAAACATACATATAGTCTACACACAAATATACATACATACATAACATACATACATCAATCAATCAATCAATCGTTTATTTGTAGCCAAACAACGATAAACAATAATATTACAAATCAGATTGCACTTTTAAGTATGGATTGTTGAATGCCACAAGGGAAGGCCCTGAAGGGATCAAAAATCCCGCTAAGTAGGGACACCTCTATGTAATTTCAATAGAATATGTGGCGACCGAAAGATGCTTTACTAAGTATAACAGTTGTTGACTTGATTAACATAAAAATCTTAACTAACCTTAACTAATTTAAACTAAATATCGAAAGTAAAAGGAATGAGTGGGAAGTGCAGTTAAACACATGGAAATAAAAGATTAATACATCAAAGCATTAATAATCACCTTCAACTAAATAAGTGCGAAGCTTATTCTTAAACAGTGTAAGTGAGGGAGATTTTCTGATTTCTTGAGGAATTTTATTCCAGGTAGTGGCACCAATAGATTTTATTGAGAACTGACGAGTGTTAGAGCGGGCAAAGACACTTCTATAATTTACGGAGTTTCTTGTTAAGTGGGAGTGAACCTCTGAGGCAAGATTAAAGAATCCCTTGTACACTGGAGGTAGTAGGCCTCGGTTGTACTTGTACATAAATTCACCGATTTGGTACAGCCTGAGCTGCTCTAATTTTAATACTTTAAAGTTAACAAATAGAGGGTTGGTATGAGATCCATAAGTAGTACCAGCCACTATACGAATCACCCGTTTTTGCAAAGTTATCAGTCTTTGTAACCTTGTAGTGTAGGTTGAGGCCCATACTAGATTACAATAAGCTAAATAAGGATATATTAGAGAGTAATACAATTTTAAACGAATGGATGGAGGCAAGATATGTGCTGTACGGGCAATGATTCCGGTGTTTTTAGCAATTTTGGAGGAGATACTTTTTATGTGATCTTTCCATGTCATGTGCTGATCCACATAAACTCCCAGAAATTTTGTGGACTCAACTCGGGAGAGAGGAGTCCCATTAATACTTAGTATAGGATACTGCGAGGGACAAATTTTCCTATGAGACTTAAACAAAATAAAATTCGTCTTATTTAAATTAAGAGTAAGTTTGTTGGCACAAAACCAATCAGCTGCAAGCGATAGTTCAGCATTTACAATTTGGAATAAGGTGTCCAGAGAACTATGGGAGTAGAATACGTTCGTGTCATCTGCAAATAATATAAAGTATAAGCGGGATGAGACATTAGTTAGGTCATTTATGTATATGAGGAATAACAGGGGGCCTAAGTTAGATCCTTGAGGAACCCCAAATTTAATAGCTCTTAGATCAGAGAAAAGACCATTACAGTAGACACATTGCAAGCGATCTTCTAGGTAACTATTGAACCAGTGGAGTTGGGTACCACGTATACCATATCTTTCTAATTTGCGCAATAGAATACCATGATCGACCGTATCGAAAGCCTTAGCAAGGTCAAAGAAAATTCCTAATGAGTATTCGTTTCTTTCGATTGCAGCCGATATTCTATCTTGCATGCTCAATAGAGACATAGAGGGGGAGTGTCCGGCTTGGAAGCCATGTTGAGATGGGAAAATTACATTGTTTTTAGTGATAAATTTATACAGACGCTCGTACATAATTTTTTCAAAGAATTTAGAAAAGTAAGGGAGGACAGAGATAGGTCTATAATTTGTAAAGTCATCCCTCGCACCCTGTTTGAATATTGGCACAATTTTAGCGGTTTTTAAAGCTTGAGGAAAAGTACCATGGGTGAAAGAGCAGTTTATAATATCTGCTACATACATACATACATACATACATACATACATACATACATACATACATACATACATACATACATACATACATACATACATACATACACTACATACTTACATACATCGGCTACCGTGCAACATTTGCCCCATAGGTTACATATTGCTTGCCTGTCTTACTATCTCCTCCTTGACTTTCTCGCTCTATAACCTTGTCTGCTGCCTTCTATTATCACCTGTCGTATTGTCCAGACGTTTAGTCCGTGTGTGTGTCTGTCTGTACGTCTGCATGTCTCTGCGTCTGTCGTCTTTCTGCAGAGAGACAGATAGACAGGCACACAGATGTAAGTGTCTGAGAGACTCTGTATGTATGTATGTAAGCAAGCCCAAAGTCATTGCACCGTAATCGTATGTACGTAGGTATGTATGAATAAATGCATGCATGCATGCATTGTCTACATATATTTATCTGCCTGCCTGTCTCCGCGTCTGACTGCGTGCTTAACTGTCTGTCTGTCTGTCTGTCTGTCTGTCTGTCTGTCTGTCTGTCTGTCTGTCTGTCTGTCTGTCTGTCTGTCTGTCTGTCTGTCTGTCTGTCTGTCTGTCTGTCTAAGAATCAGTGGCCGTCTTCTAGTCCTCCGCCTGTCCTATAGTAACTGCTTTCTCCTTCTGTCTGCGTCACCTATTTTCGTTTCCTTTGACGCTTCACCGACGCAAAGGGAACGGAGATCCATCGAAGCGTCAAGTGAGGATGAACGATTGGACGACTACGACAGATGAACGGGGAAAGGGGAAAAGAGCCTGTCGTTAAGAAATAGGGTGAACTGGATTGAGGTGTATGTGTGAAATGGAACAACGAGTCAAGCGCCAGGATAATCAGACGTTGAAGAGATATGCCAATATCTCACGAGTGTTAACGACGGCGAAAAGTGTTTGGCTGAAGAAATTGGGTTTTAGGTCATCTGGAAATATAATTTGATTAAACGCAACCTGTGCCACCTTAGAATATTATTATTAACTGTGAAAAAATCTGACTTGGGGCGGCAGGCAGGTAATAGTTAAATTTCCCCACTGGTAGCTCCGCTAAAACGTAACCTCTAGATCCTACAGTTTGAGCTTAGTTTTCTTTCAGAGTTGGAGTGTCAAATGTTAGTGATGGATACCATCATGTTCAGCCATTAAATCTGTTGCTAAATTGCTACTACTGATCGCAACGCTCCGACTGTCGAAATAATATATGGTGTCCGAGATCTGGGGTATCGCCAGAGCATAGGAGTAATGTTGTCTCAATGGGTTGGGACCAAAATCAATTCCCTCCTTTCAACATCACTTCTTGCTCCAGGGCTCACATTTCAACCGCCACAGCTAGAGCCCTGCGCCGGCCGCGCCGCGCCGCCGCCGCCGACATTTATTGGGCGCCGCCGCCGCCGATTTTTCTGCATCGGCGCGCCGCCGCCGCCGCCGATAATTCCTCGGCGCGCCGCCGATGCCACGCTGATGTGTTTAATTGTTTTGATGCATTAAATTTTCTCATGTTTCCATGATTTCACGATGCAAATGTTCCTTCCGTGGGTAACAGAAGTAGACACATACAGACATACAGCCAGCCAGACAGACAGACAGAGACAGACAGACAGGCAGCAGACAGATAAAGGGATGGATGGATAGATAGATGGATGGATTGGTGAGAAGGATGGATGTATGGATGGATGGATGGATGGATGGATGGATGGATGGATTGATTGATTGATTGATTGATTGATTGATGGATGGATGGATGGATGGATGGATGGATGGATGGATGGATGGATGGATGGATGGATGGATGGATGGATGGATGGATGGATGGATGGATGGATGGATGGATGGATGGATGGATGGATGGATGGATGGATGGATGGATGGATTGATTGATTGATAGATAGATAGATTGAATGGATGGATATTGGATAACAATGAGAGAAGATCGAAAAGGTCCTCTGTCTTACATACTATATATATATATATATATATATATATATATGCATGCATGTATATGTGTAGTATGTATGTAAGACAGAGATAGATATATATATATCCATCATCAAATTAGCACATACAGCTCATGTTCCAACAGTTTGATATTATCTCAAATTTCTAGTGCATCTAAACCCAAGACATACAGCTTTTTGGATAGGCATGCATTTTAAGAAATTGCAAATCCCTAAGTACTAGTGGCTTTCGGTTTGGCCATCTGCATTTTAAACTGCTATGGATCAAACTGCTATGAAACAACGACTATTGTGTATTTATAAAATCAATTCACGATCTTGAAATAAATAACATTAACTTTAGGCCTAATTGTGATAAATTGGATATAATTAATAATTAATAATTACGTTTCTGGTACAGGAATTCATAGATGTCATCCTTCCGTTTCTCACTATGATGTGCAACTGCTCGATTCGTGAGGCACAGCTGCCGGCCTCGCAGAAGCGATCGATTCTGCACCCGGTACTGAAGCGGGATGGCCTTGATGTGGAAGATCCGGTGAACTATCGCCCGATCGCCAATGTAACATTCTTATCTAAAATTCTTGAACGAATTATAGCTAATCAGTTGCTTGCTTACTTGGATGGAAATGGCTTGCTCCCTTCCTATCAATCGGGGTTTCGTAAGAATCATTCTACTGAGACTCTTATACTTCGCCTCTTATCTGACCTCTATGGTGCTATGGATACTGGGCTCATCTCTCTTCTTGCTTTATTTGATGTCAGCGCGGCTTTTGACTGCGTTGACCATGACATACTCCTTCAGCGCCTTTCTACATCATTTGGCCTAATGGATCAACCTCTTGAATGGCTTCGATCCTTTCTATCGGAGCGCACCAATTCTGTTCTTTTTGGTACTTCCAGATCTGTCTGGGTTCCTGCTCCCTTTGGGGTCCCGCAGGGTTCTGTTCTGGGACCATTGCTCTATGTTATTTATACGTCTGGCATAGGGCCATTGCTGACATCCTGTGGTCTTTTTCATCAGCTTTATGCTGATGATGTTCAGGCGTATACCCACTGCACCTCTGACAGTGCTCTGACGGTGGTTCAGCAAATGTGTCATGCTATGGACATTCTGTCTGTCTGGTTAGCCTCTAACCGCCTTTTACTGAATGCTACCAAAACTCAATTCATATGGCTGGGTGGACGTAGGCGACTGGCGGGTGTGGACCGTTGTGCGGTGGCTGAGGCATTTCCCAACGTTACCTTTTATGGTTCTGTCCGGGATTTGGGTGTTATACTGGATGAGGAACTTGGTTTCTCTATGCACATCAACCAGCTCACTCGTGGCTGTTACTACCAACTACGCCAGCTACGGGTTATCTCTCGCTCCCTATCCAAGGATGCTGCTGCTACCCTTGTCCACGCATTTGTCACCAGCCGATTGGACTTCTGTTGCTCTATACTGATTGGTCTGCCTCTTGCATTGATAGCCCGGCTAGACCGGGTTCTTCGCTCTGCAGCCCGGCTAATTGGTCGAATCCATAAATTTGCCTCTGTTTCAGCTTACATGCATGGCACCCTACACTGGCTCCCTGTCTCGCAGCGCGTCGAGTACAGAATCGCTGCGCTGGTTTGGCGCTGCCTCCTTGGCTATGCTCCGACCTATCTACGTGAGCTCTGTTGTCCTGTATCTGATGTGCTGGCTCGCAGAGCCCTTCGCTCTGCTTCTAGCGGGGAGCTTTTGGTTCCTCGTGCTAGAACCTCAACCTGTCAGCGTCGTGCTTTCTCAGTCGTAGGTCCTTCTATCTGGAATGGTCTCCCGTTGGAGATACGCCTGTTACCTCGGGATAATTCGTCTACGTTCTACAGGCTCCTTAAGACTTACTTGTATCACCGTGGTTGGACTGGGAGCGCCTCTGAGTAGGTTTCTTGAAGGGGCGCTATATAAATTCATGAAATGAATGAATGA
>JACEVL010000675.1:345000-357416 GCA_020284085.1 Aporrectodea caliginosa
AAGTCACCCCTAGAAGAGGAACGGAGGGCTGAGCGACCTGTGAGAGAAGAAGATAGAGTAAAGATAGAGCGTAGATAGCGAGGAGCTGAACCCAAGACACATTGCCAGACAAGAGAGCAAAGCCGATACAGGATGCGATGCCGGAGGGGAAGCCAGTGGAGGGTGTGATGCATGTAAGAAGAAACACTACCATAGCGAGGAATGGAATCGAGGAATGATGCAATTAAACCATTACCAACATTTCAGTAAGACATCTAAAATAAACTAATGTAAAGTAAAATAAAGTCCATTCAGCACCTACGATGTAGGTGACACCATTAAACAGTAATAATTTTTAGTCTCATACACATATTTATGTATTACGCATTTATTATCAATAAGGTTTGTCGATTAAGTAATATGATGCAATTAAACCATTGGATCTTGGGATAGCACGGTCCTTTCACGGGGATACTAAATGTCGTGGCTTCCATTCAAACGGGCGAGCGGTGGTAAGGGGTTGAAAAATGAGCAGGTCCAGGTATTATTCGGTTGCTATAGAAAAAGCGAAGGCTTAGATTTTACATTTTCAAATCCAGCGGAAACGATATATAGGATAGAGCAAATTCAAATGCACGGGCGTACCTGGTGAGTAGGCCTACCAGCCAAAGCTAACTACGCAAATCAAGCGGGAACGATGTATAAAGGTAGAGATAACACGTGCGAAGCCCGGTAGCCACGTCTAGTTGAATATAAAATAAACATAGTGCTATGTATAGTTTCAAACATATATTTATGTATAACGCGTTTATTGTAAACAAGGTTAGTCGATTAGGTGATATGATGTTACCGTTACCAACAGTTCAGTAAGACACCTAAAATAAGGCAAACTACTGTAAGTAAATTAATGTCTATTCAGCACCTGCAGAACCAGTAAGACATCTAATATAAACTAAACTAAACCAAACCAAGTAATTAAACAAACTACTTATAGAATTAGGACAGAGGAAGATTAGAATGTTTAAGCATAATAGTCAAGAATAGTTATAATTAAATAATAGCATCATGTTCATATTGTAAAGGCAAAGCAATAATGCAAAGAAATCTGTTTCCGTTTCACATATTAAGAAGTTTATCTATCTGCCAACATCGATTAGGATTAGGGTCGCCGCCAGACGGTTGCTTAACCACAATTATTGTTGCTTCCCCATACAGCTGAAGCAGGAACAGCAGGAACTGCCAAGTCGTTGCATCGATCACCGACGCAAGATAACGTACAGTAACAACGTGTATAACTACCAAAGATCTTTAGAGCGCATTTGGTTGTTGTAACATCCGTGCATCCTTTCTCAACGTAGTCTAGACGCCATGCACCCCCTACAGATAACAAACAATCAACTGACTACGTAAAGGTAAATTTCAAATTTCTCGAGCCCTACGCTAAAGCTTATTCTCCGGCGCTGCGTCCAATCAGAGGGTTGTCCAGAGAGTGCTGTCCAGGGGAGTTCCGATTGCGGTTTCCAGAGAGAGGAGGCAGTCAGCTGCTAAGGTGGGTTTCGTTGAAGATGAGACAGCTTGGAAGGCGGTGGTTCGGATTGATTACGGTAGGATTTCTTGAAGAGATGAGACTTAAATTTGAAGTGGAAAGCCTCTAGGATGATAAGATAAGAGGCAGATGACGGTGGGTAGTGTAGGTATTGGTTGAGTTACTGGTACGATTCGGGGTGCAATGAGAATTTAGACAGATGGAGCATATTTCATATTTCTTTATAGCAATAGCCAACTTACAATATATTCCTTTTTAATTCGATTTATATTAAATTATTTCGGTAATTGTCTGACCATTGGTATCAAGTGGTTAAGAATATGGAATGAGTCAATTACCGCTACATTTGGCAATTGTTATATTACTACGTGTACACATAGGCGCCCACGCTGCGGGCCAGTTAGTGCTCAGCACCACCAGAAATAGACCATGCAAGGCCCACCTATGCCTGGGCAGTGCTCACCACCAGAAATCCGTCAGCAAAAAGTGTTTTTAGAGATTATTTGCTATTGGCATTACTTATTGCTACAAAAATATAACGTCATTGTTATATTTTAATCTCAATTAACTGTTTATCAATTGATTTTGCCACAACCGGGAGACTGAGCAGCGTCGGGCCCTCAGCTCTTCCAACCAGAAATCCTGTGAACTGGATCCGCTTCCTCCATTTATTATTACCCACGTTTTGGATGACATAGTACCCTTTTTTGTACATTTTAATAGGTTTCTCACTGAGGGTCACCTACCAGCATCACAAAAGCGGGCTACTGTCTTCCCTGCCTTAAAAAGTCGAACCTTGACCAATGACCACCCAAATTTCTGTCAAAACTACCGTCCTATGTCCAACTTCTCCTTTCTTTCCAAAACCTTCGAGACTCGTCTCTATCCAGTTCCTAACCTATCTTGGACAATCCGGCCTCCTAACGTCTCCAGCTATCGTGTGACCTTACTGGACCTCCTCTTCTTTGCTTTGAATTTTATCTCACGGGCCGTACTCTGATGGTTGTCCTTGTAGACTCTAGAGTCTAGAACGCCTTGGGTTGGGATTGAGTACGGCGTCCCACAAGGATCGGTCCTTTTGCTTGGCTTGGTTGCTGTTTAACGACACTGTGTCATAACGAAGATGAATGATTAGTGTCGCCCTCCTCCTTTCCCCAGGCTAGGGACTGGCACTACCACATGTAGGGTAGTGGCGAAGTTCGGTCCTTTTGCCAATTCTTTACGCTCTATATACTGCGCAATGCCGATAATTTTCTTCCCTTCTCACTAAACAGCCGGCCATCGGTCACCTGTATGCGGATAACGTGGAAGCCTTTGTTCATGGCACTCCCCAGAGCAACTCGCTGTTGTTGGATCTATTGACTCTGTCCCTAGATGTTTCCTAATCTGCTCTGCCTTAACTGCTCTAAGACCCGGTTGATTTGGTTTGGTACTAAACAGCAGCAACTGAAACTTGATTTTCCATTACTTTCTGCAAAGTATCCTGCATTTATTTTCTCGTCCAGCGTCCGTGATTTGGATGTAGCGCTGGACAGCAATGTAACGTTCTCTGAACATCTGCTGAACATAACGTGCTCTTGCTACTATTTGATGTGCCTGCGTGCTGTCATAAGATCTGCCTCCTCCTCCTCCTCCTCCTCTGTTTCGTAGCCATAGTCTATGCTTTCACCAGTTGTCGCATTGATTACTGTAATTCGTTACTAGCTCGTCTTCCCGAAGTACGACTATCATCTCTTCAAACGGTCCTGAACTCGGCAGCTAGGCTCACTGTCCGCCTTCCTCGCCTCTGTCACATTTAAATTTATATGACTGATGAACTGCATTGGCTTCCTGTTGCTTTTCGAATCCGGTAAACGATCTTGCTCGTGGTTTCCATAGCTCAGCAAGGACGGATTCCCAAGTACCTTTGTGATCTGATATGCAAGCCCACCTAGGCTGTTTCTCTTGGTCCTCTCCGCTGTCTAGACCGTATTGATCTCTTTGACATTATTATATAAAAAAAAGAATTAAGAATTGATTCTGGATGGTTTTTTTGTAGCATTGTAACATTCCATTTTAATTTTGGAAAGAAATAGTTGAAATTAGTTTCAAGTGCTATCTATTAATACTAGAAGCACCGAAGAGGTCAATTTGACCCCTTTTGTTTTTAGCGGAACGCACCTCGGCCCCAGATATAGCCCGGGTCCTGTAATTTCTTGACTTCTCCTAACTTCGTAGGGTATACCCTCTGCCAAAATGTTAACTCTGGGGGATTCACAATTTCTGAGATTTTTGCTGTTCTACCTTTAAGCACCAAGGGGTCAATCTGACCCCTGTATTAGTACTTGCATGTCAGGCTACGCATTTCTTATCAAGTCTACTCAATAATATTATAGATCACAGCTAATAACGTAATCAAATGTGAGAAGATAGGAGATCAGGTGAGAGGATAGATGATCTGGTAAGGGGAGAGGTGATTTGCTAAGAGGAGAGATCTGGTGAGAGGAGAGAAGATCTGCTGAGAGGATATCAGATCTGGTTATGAGATAGGAGAACTGGTGAGAGGATAGGAGATATGGAGAGAGAAGATATCTGGCGAGAAGAGAGGTCTGGTGAGAGGATAAGAGATCTGGTGAGATGATAGATGATCTGGTGAGGGGAGAGGTGATTTTCTGAGAGGAGAGATCTGGTGAGAGGAGAGGAGATCTGATGAGTGGAAAAGAGATCTGGTGAGAGGAGAGGAGATCTGGCGAGAGGATAGGAGATCTTCTGAGAGGAAAGAATCTCCTATTTTCCCGATCCAACGTACTTACTACACTTATTACACTTGTTTATGCTTATGTAATTAATGTTTATAACATTGTTTTGTCAATTTCATTGAATTTTCAATTGAATTTGCATTCTAAAATATATGGGGTCAAAATGACCCCTTTGGTGCTTCTAGGAAGTTCTATTTCCCGGTACTTCTAGTGTTAAAACTTCTTCTGTTTTTCTTTGCTCTCTAGGCCTATCCATCTTCTATCTACAGAGTACAGTCTTACGTTTGGCTTGTGAAATAAGGCCTAACAGACTAAATAGTTTGCTAGGTGTTTTTGAGCCAAATTTGAGTCGACCTTATTAGCTGATGGATATATTAGGCCTAAATTATGATTATCCTAAACTCCTCTAGAGTTTTTTCTGTAGTTTGCCAGATTGCAGATTCTGCTGTGAAAGGAATAATTTCAATAACTCTGTCACACTACTGACCAAGTCTAACAAAAAAATATAGAAAGTCAAACATGGTAAAAAAATTCGCGCTCATGCGCGGAATTTCTTGGGCTTTGGGCACTTACAGTCCGTTGGTAAAGTCGGCGCCTATGCCGGTACACGTATAATTATATTTTGATAATCAAGGGCTTCAGCAGGAGTCTGTAGCAGTGTTATTTTAGTTCCTGAGAATAGAATAAGAATAATAATTATTTTAAATTAGTTCCACGAAACAAAAACTGGAATAAAAAATAAGTCTGGAACGAGAATAGAAGAGGAATAAAAATTTCAATATTCTTCTTCGACGAGAATGGAATAGAAAAAACTATTTTTTTTAATTTTTAACAGCTACATAATTATGAGGACTGACGGCAGCTCCTGATTGAAGTGACAGTAAGAGTCGCATTCTCATTGTCCGTAACATAGCCTACTAATCTCATAAATACGTCAAAACACTGTTTTGTGTGACAGTCTGATAGCCATTAATCGTTCATGTTAGACATTTCAGTGAGAACTGTAAGTGGAACTAAAATAAAAATTTTCTGGTACTGGAACTGGAACTAAAATTATTTATTAATGGGAAGTGGAACTAGAACAAGAACTAAATTTATTTGTAAAGAGGAACTAAAACTAGAACAAAAATGACGGCGGTGGAATAGAATAAGAACAGGAATAGAAATTAAATTGCTGGAACTAAAATAACACTGGACTATGTAGATGTTACAAGTCCACTCCAGCGAGTTTGCCTAATCTGTTTCTTTAAATTAACAGATGAGCAATTTTGACGTTTATCAAATTTCTCAATTAGACTAACGTATTTCTAAATCTTTTTCTCTTCGTTTGAGTATAGTTATAATGTGACTATGCTACAAAAACACTAGCATAACATCGTCTTATATTTTATTACCTTGAAGTAGGCTACTCTTGTCCTAGCTTAAGGCAGCTGAGTCTATTATTAAAAAAATTCCAACGTTGATCATGTTTTAATCTCTGCACTTGATGAAATGACTAATGTTACCCCATTAACTTGCACACAATTTTTCAGTCAGAAGGATGAGTAAAAACGTCTCCACCATTTGAAACATGCTTGTACACACCTGAGTTTGACCGTGACGACGCCTATGTGAATAAATCCTAATTAACTTGTAAAATAGCAGTGATAATATGGCAGAGGAAACAGAGCTTATGATTTAACAACGTAGCAAAGGAGATAGCCTAAGCCTGATTAGCTATAAAATCACACCCTTGTTTATAAATAAAATTATGCAGTAGTCTAGTATCAAATAGGCCTATCAGCGATTGCTTTTCACTGAAAGTAGTATAGGCTACTGTAAGCGGCCTGCTGTGAACGGTGTGACCAGACAATATGTTTGCGAGCTCTGTTTCGTGTGGCAATGTTCTAGCGTGGCAAGTGCACGCTTATAATAATAATTAATAACAGAGACTGTTTATTTTACCTGAGTGTGTGTAGCGCGCATTTATTCCGCACTGTCCACAAAAACACGGAGTGCCGTCTTTTCCTCCGACGTCAAAGCACCTGTCTCCATGTAGACTGCTATAGCAGGTTTCACAATAGAGACCTACGATGAAATTAAACAAACTGGACAACGCTTCTGGTATAAATCTGTACCTGCTCGCAAATAGTAATTTACCCGATAGAAGTATATAATATAACTTTAAACTCACGGGAAAACTTGACACCAATTACAAAAAACTAGATGAACATATAAACATAAAATATAAGCCTGTATTAACTTGAATTTAAGCTGTTAACTTCTATGGCACCGGTAAGCAACACATCCAATCCTACGAAGGACTAAATTTCAATGAAAAATAGTTACAGGTAAAAAGTTTACGTAGTGCCAATGGAATACTTAAGCAATTGTGAATGGTCGTTGCAGAGCAACGTCACTGTATGCATGCCCTAATCCTTCAAAAGTCCGCTCAAGAACCAATCGAGAGGAAAATATAAACTGGGAAATGAAGATTGGTCATTTAATTTTTGGTCATCAGTGAATGCACGCTGGGCTTAGTCTCATTTCGATATCAAAGTAATAGCTTATCAAGAACCACGAAGCCACAAGAGAAGGCGAAGGATAGGCAACGGAACATAAAGCAACGCGGAATACATGAGTGACCTCATTGAAGCTGCAATTCAAACAGAGACAGACAGTACATTTTCGATCTTCTGCCCACCACGGTTTGATGCCATCTATGCTTCTAGCGCAGTCAGTGTCTTACCCATAGCCCTGACAGTAGAGGCAGCGTTGGATGACAGACAGTGTATGTACGCCTGTGTGTCATCTGCTTAAAGTATTACGATACTTTATCGCGATATTAACAGCCCTGATCATCAGAGCAGTTGTAATCGACGTTGCCATTATCATCGTTATGGACAAACTCAACATCACGAGCAGCAGGAACAAAATTCGCTGTCGAAGACCAACTAATTAAATTAAAGTCTATCGAAGAGTTAACTTATAAAGTGATTTACCTTCAGACAAAGCGATCGCCATGCACATACAAAGCAGAAACCCGAGAAAGCTGGCCATCGTTTCTACTACGCGATTACAACAAGGAGCTGTGCACCAACTGATATTCTGGACAGAACGCACCGTGAATAGCTCACACAAAGGACTTTATAGCGTATCATGCCCTTTTACGACTTTTAAAAGGCGGGCTTATGGCAACGCGGAATTCAGCTAAGCCATTCGTATGTGACCAATTACATTCTCTTACATGCTGCACATGGCACGTGTGAGCTGTTTATTGGACTTAAACCTTACCTACGCTTGATGATGATGAGTTCTCTGCCCGAAGGCAGGTCCATTTGCTGTCACGTCGACCGGGATGAGGTGAGGGAGGTGGTTTCCCGTTCACATCCTCACAGACAATAATTGTGCGCGAGCAACTTGTCCAAGGTCGCTACGCAGTGGCCTGAGTATGCATGCCAATATTATGTTATACTCTGTAAAGAGGATTGGCCTACTATTACACGGAGCATCACCTTTTTGCACCAATTCACTCTAGCATTTCACAAGGGTCAATCGAAATAGATGAACGATTACTTCGTGCAGCTGATAGTCTTCATTATCTCAGGCCTTCAAAGTAGGCGCTTCAATCGTGGTCATAATTTTGCTATCATCAACCTTTCTGTGTAGTGTAAATGATTTAGAGATTTGCAGACAACGATGAGCGGCTGATACATGCTTAGTTATAGTTAGAAATGATTAATGATAAACAATAAGAGTAAACTCGAAATTTCTTAAGCGCTTCTCAAAGGCTAAGAGCGTGACATTCTCTCATTCACGAGCGCTGCGTCGAGTAAGATGGGTTGTAAAGAGATACCAACTGCTGATACATATTTGGTTAACACAGACAGGCAGACAGGTTAAAGCGAGTGGGTTTGGTTTGGAAAACGGAAAAGTGTAAGGATCATTCGAGTAGGATCTATTGAAGGGTTCGAGTGAAAACACGGATGGGTGATGGATAGAGTAGCGTGAGACAGATGTTGGTGGGTGAGCCGCGATATTGGTGAATTTTGGATTTCATGATGGCGATTGTTCTAAAGTCGAAATGAGGTGACTGGGGTTGGAAATAGTGAGATGGGAGAATGATCGAGTAAAGTGGGGTTGTCTGCATGGTGTAAAGGTATTTGGGCTGGAACTTGTGAAGAATGACTGATTTCACGATAGTTGGAATTATGAGCTCATTGAAACAAACCTTGGACTAAATATTATATATATATATTATATATATATATATATATATATATATATATATATATATATATATTACTCTCTCTATATATATTGTTATATGTGCCTTCTAAAGATAATAATTATTCAGACTCGATAGGGCTTATCATAAAAATACATTATCACAAGAAAACAATATGCACAAAGCACCTATTCGAATCAGCAGGAGCACCTTGGACGAAAGGAGTGCAGTTCACACAAACTTTGCACGAACAGCTAACAACAACCTTGCTTAACAAACATCTCGGTTGGTCAAAGAAGGCAACGAAACCGACTGTATCTACTTGACGTTCAAGATAACTCCTAACTACACAACTGGAGACTCATGACCGAACCTAAACCCAAATATACTCAAGATCAACTTCTAATGTCATGCTCGCCGCTCCTCTGTCTAATCTTACTACATAGCGCTTAGTCGGCTTAGACCAACAACATACCTCTTCAGAAACTAGTCAAGCATCTCCTCCTCCCTCCAAGAACTGGATTCTACCATCACCTTCCTGCATTATATGGAACTAACTACTACGATATAATATATTGTTTTATGTAGCTCCTTGCGTATGAAGGCATGTTCTGGTAAATCCAGTTGAAGTACGGTTTGGTAGCTGGGTTCTGCTTGACGCGTATCTGAGAAAGTATCTCTAAGAAGGTGTAGTCTGTAGTGGTTTTGACCAAGCTACATGTATATGTCCTTAGTGCAAAGAAGGGTCGGGGAGCTAGGCGTTAGAATTTTGGTCTGCGAGATCTTTGTGTGTGATTTGGTTAGCAGAGCAGTCTCCGGCTGTGTAGTTAAGAAGATGGACCTTGAGAGGATACTTTGAATACTACGTGGCTAGATGTCTGTATCGCTGTCTACATTAACCGGCAGATATTATTCTAAAAAAACGGCCGTTATTAGGCCATCTGCACGTGGATTTGTGAAGTTACAGTTGTGTCGACAAATTGTGGTTGAGTCTTGTTGACAAGGTATTCGTGTATTTATTGTTTATATGTTGGGAATATAAGTTTATGTTAATCCATCGCAAGGCGCAATTATCTTTAGGTGGATCTAGAGCAATAAATATAATAGAGCCTTATTTCACCAAACACTGGTAGCACAAACCAAGACATACTGAAGAACAACAAAGCATTTGTGACCTGCTCTGGCAACAGGAGGCAGAAGTCGCCAGTGATAAAACTGAAGAAATTAGCTAAAACATCAATCAGGTGTAAATTTTTCACTTTTCATTTAGTTGAATATATCAATAAATAGGATCTTATATTATAAGGAAAAAATATTATTTCAATAATATTTCACTTATTTCATAACAAATTTACACATTAACTTTGCGACCTATCTAGGGTTTGTATTAAGATAATAAACTTTGCATGCATTTTTCTCGAAATTGTACTTTCGAGTAGAAAAATTATAAATTTTATATCTCTTGATCCCATCCAGATAGAATACCAATTTTTTCAACATTTAAAACATAAAATATTACTTATCAATTTTAACACAAAATATACAAAACTAATTTTTGGACAAAAGCCTCCTTTTGCCAGAGCAAGTCACATTTAACCGCTTATGGTATTTGAGAAAAGCACACACAAATCCAAAAAACACCATTTTCATACGAAAGGCATTTCTGGATAAATTGCAGTCTTCTGGATAGCAACAGTCCGGAATGTTTTTTCATGTAAAAAGGGCAGAGCACATTAAACACTAACAGAACAGATTTTGAAAATTTTATATATTGAACAGCTGAACTTGTACTCTTGAGGAGTTCAGCTCACTGTTGGTAGCGATGACAGCTTCTATTCTATGGAGTAGAAAAGGTTTACAGTGGAAACTGACCAAATGTAACAAAACGGATTCATTAAATTTGTAACAGACTAATCTTACATGACTTAGCTGCAACCAGAAAACAGCCAAAATATTTTATGTTAACATATATTAATTTTATTTAATATGGTAAATAGTTTCATGCTGAATATATACATCGCAATACAAACATTGAAACGAATATTCGTGCTTCAACATGCTTCATATATTATTTTCCTGCAGTCCTGTGACTCCGTTCTCGCAAGGTCTGACATTAATTCGTAGACTGAATTCGTTTGAAAACCATTAAATTTCAGGGCGAAACTTGTAATCTTGCAAATTTTCATGTTTTGACAATAGGCAACGGAAGCTTCTAATAGACTAGGGAAGCCTTTTGCATATCGTAGCTGCAGTAAAGTAATACTGAACACGCCTAGTACTTGGTTGATGGGCGGAATACTATGCCAAATGGTGCATTTCAAGTCTTCTATTCTTTTATTTCATGCAATTTACGGTCTTCATTATCTCATAGTCTTTAGATAAACGATTAAACTGTGGTCATTTGGTATCATCACCTGCTCTGCTTAGTGCGAATGATCAGAAATATTCAGTCCACGGTTAGCGAGACTAAGCGAGTAAAGCATTATAGAGCCTAATGATGCAAGAAAAATAGTTTAAAGGTTTCCTATAGTTATAAGAGTTTCAATTCGTCAATGTAAAACTGCTAATTTTTTAAAACTGTATCTTGTGAGTTGTCTCTTTTGCCAAATGTAATTCATTTCAACTTATAAACTTTAATATTGGAATTAGAAATACAAGGGCCTATCCAGTCAAAATTTAATTCCCTAGGTAACTCGTTCTGTCGTTCATGTTCAATAGTAGTAGTAGTAGTAGTAGTAGTAGTAGTAGTAGTAGTAGCAGCAGTAGTAGCAGTAGCATAGTAGTAGTAGTAGTAGTAGTAGTAGTAGTAGTAGTAGTAGCAGCAGCAGCAGCAGCAGTAGTAGTAGTAGTAGTAGTAGTAGTAGTAGCAGCAGTAGTAGTAGTAGTAGTAGTAGCAGTATTGTAGTTGTATTGTATTGTATTGTATTGTATTGTATTTGAACACTTGTTATAGCGCCCCTTCAAGATTCCCATTCAGAGGCGCTCCCGACTACAGCGCGGACGCTGAATCGGAGTTTCACGCCGAAGCGCATGAGCAATTGCGAGTGAAGGACTTGCCCAGGGTCCCTACGCGGCGGCTTGAGGTGGATTCGAACCCGCAACCCTCCGGCTGCAAGGCATCAAACATACCCCTACACCACCGCGCCCCACATTAATTATTGGTGTTTCGCCATTACTTGCTGCACAAAGAGATTGAGTTTTGTAAAATTGGCAATTTGTTGTACAAATTAATAACCGTATTATATCTCAATTGTCAAAGAAAATGATTTTTTTCAAATTAGAAAATGTATCAATATTGCAAGTGGATGTATAGAGAGTCAAAATTGAATACCCTGGGCTATCCGCTGCCCCACCGTTAGAGGGCCTGCGTAGCTTAGGCCTACTGCACAAACAGGGTGAGTCGCGTGAATTTAGCAATTGGTTGTAGAAATATTATTAATAACCGTATAATGTCTCAGCTGCCTATCATTCATTTAAAATTAGAAAATTTCACCTGTATTGCAGCTGGATATATACCCAGTGATAATTGAATTTCCTCGGTTTTATGGCATTTCGCCCTTAGGCCTACTTGCTGCACAAAGAGAATGTGTCGCGTGAAATTGGCTATCTATAATGTATAATTCTGAAGTTTGTCCTTCCGTAACCCGGATAAAGGTTCGAAATGCTCTAGCGTCAAGAAAAAATGTTCAAAACCTTCTTATAAGAATTTGTAGGTCAACGCGACTATTTTCAGCTCGCAATTTACTTTAAATACCGATATATGGACATTCTAAATTTCAAAATAGTCAAATTCAACGAGGCAATATCAATAACGGCGGTCATTTGTCTCACATTCAATCCTTCCAAACATTCATCCCCATATCACCCTCTAATAATCTAACCTAAAAATTTCAAAAAAAAATCTAAATCCAAAAAAAAATATAATATATATATATATATATATATA